>JAGKRU010000119.1:42215-77731 GCA_022884055.1 Russula griseocarnosa
AGATAATATGAGTTCGCTCTCAGATTCATTGCCAAACGAATTTCAACATACCTTTACGTCTTCAGCTTCACCATCCTTACTAGCCTTGAGCTCAGATCCCCTGTTGGCATCTTTGAGAGTGGCGTAATTGCCACTGGCAACGTTCGTTATAACGTAGAATCCGCTTTGAAGGGTGCCAGTTGCAAGAGCCATGTTGTGGATGTGAGTGGATGGGAAGTGGGGTGACGTTCTGCGTCGAAATGACCTCGAGTTTATACTATATGCACTTCCATCACTAAGTTATGAAAAATCCGACGAGGCGTCGTGAACCAATGTCACGTGTTGTGAGTGGTGTAAACAAATAACTGTACATATCTTACGTAGCGTTGGCCGAATATATCACGTTTCAGTGTCTCCAATACCACTCGTTTTCCCGCATGCGCCGCCGTTTTTCCAACACTAAGACTTTCGTACCAGTGTGGCTCGTGCGCGCGTTGTCTCGGCTTGCCCCGTCTTGTCAATTCTGTGGTCTTTTTCGCCACTTCGTTTATCCCCCACACGGGCTCTACACCCACAGTATGCAATTCCAATCTCCCTAATTTGCCTCGTCTCACCCACACCATGAATGAATTAATTGTCTCATCGTCGTCACCTCCATCGTCTTTTGCCTCCCAAAGCTCAACCAGGTCAACTTCTAGACGTTCACCTACGTGCACGTTGCCGTCGGGGTTGTCCTTACATACAGTAGATCCTCGGGTTCTGGGTCTAATCTAAGCG
Organism: Russula griseocarnosa; assembly: GCA_022884055.1. NCBI lineage: Eukaryota > Fungi > Basidiomycota > Agaricomycetes > Russulales > Russulaceae > Russula > Russula griseocarnosa. The sequence continues at coordinate 42,972 of JAGKRU010000119.1, forward strand.
CCCACAGGTTAGTTTGCGGGGACCATCAAGCAGATCGCAGGTGCGCCACCCGCCCTCGTCCCTGCATTGATTGTGTGGATGTTGATAGAACATGGACAGAGAGATGGGCATTGGTGTCGTGGAGTCGGTAGTGATGTTATGCTGTAGTACTGTAAGTAGGACTCTGGATAGGGCACGTTCCTGAGCTGTACCACTCGTCATAAATGTTTTAGACTTGGGAGTATTTGTGACAATGGCTGATACCTGGATGTGCCGCACCCTTTGCTTTTCCTTCCTACCCTAGCCTAGTCTACGCATGAATCGAGCAAACGCACAGAGTCCTACCGGTTTTGATCAACATGAGTCGATAAAAGTTGGTCGCGCTATGGGTGGAAAGGGGAACTCGGCCGTCCTGTGAAGTACCGAGTTTGTCGACGAACCGAACGATTTTGGAGACTCACTTTCAGTCGATCATTCCTCCATGACTTCCACCCCTTCATAACTAATCGAACTGGGATAGAACCCAAGGTTGTGGAGATGATTCATACGAAAAGTTTAAGGGCTTTCGCCAGCAAGGTCAGGGAAGCGCGTGACAAGCTCCATTACTCAGATGCATTCCCAGTTATTTTTGAGATATTTTTGGAATCCATATAGGAAGACAATGACGATGGTAGCCTGGATGTCCCTGAGCGACTCATTGGCGAGTGGTAGCGGAGCTTTATGAAGTGGGCGACGCGAGCGAGCAAAGGTGATAACCACGAGGAGGACACGTGGGTCGACGAGCAGGTGTCCCTAGCACGCCCACAGGCAGATATATTTAGGGAGTATGATGCATGATGACTAAATACAAAAACTGTTGGCTGACTTGGAAAGGCCGTTGAAGCGCAGCCGGTATGCCGGATGCGTCGATCTGTGGGGAATTTTCAGTCTGGTTCCCACGTATACTACTGGTAAGTTTACCTGTAGTAGGGTTTTCAGCGTTTCTGGACAGTCGTGCGCCACTGGTTTCTCTGCCGGGAGAAACGGCTAGGCAAGTAGAGTGGGTGAGGCGTAGAGCGCCTTCTACTCTTGCAACGACGCCAAAGGGACGAGTTCTGCGAGCTCTGATTGGTCAGTTATTGAATATTGAATCATTGGTGGCTGCGGCAAAAGCCGAGTCTGGGCCCCTCTATCGTAACTTAGTACCGCCGACCATACTGTAACCATAGCGATTAGCGATTCGACTGTACAGTTCCATCACTTTGTTGGTCCCCTGGCCTGGATCTGAATTCTTGCTTTATTTTGGGTTCCGGTCGCTTTACCATGTAGAGTTTTCAACAAACGTAACAGGTCGGTTCCAATTGGTCTGGTCCTCACGGCGCGGGAAGAGTTCTCAGTCCGCTCAAGCTCTGGCAGCAGATCACTCAAGGGATTATTTTCTTATGCCATCAAGGCAAAATTCAGGCTCGAACTTTGGCACGATGACTAAGGCATGTCAGTGCAATAAGGACAACAGTGGGCTGTGCCCACCGCCGTAACCACCTTCCAGTCACATAATACATACGATTGCACCGATGCACCGTAGTAACCACACCTCATTCCACCGAAGCCATTGCTGTACGTCCTTTGTGCTTCTCCTAAGCCCTTTTTTTGGTGTCTTCCCAGGTCACGTTGGACAGTTGTCATGTGTCTTGCATACCTATCTATGGCGCCCATCTACTAGTATGACGTCCATCAGTTATAAATATGCCGTACACGTGTGTAGGGCGTGTCGCTCTTCTTTTTCCCCATTACCCACGACTCTACTATCCCCCCTCAAATCTTCACTTCACTTCCCCCCTATGTCTCACACCCACCCTACTTCCACATCCTCCGAATTCAAAATTTCCGATGATGTCTTGGAAGCGTACAAAAAACGCACAAAGATCGATCTTCTCATGCACCCGCTCGCTGACCGGCTCAAAGCCTGTGATTCGGCCGCCAGTATTCTCGCCGTGCTTCAAGAGCAAGTCCAGGAGCTCAACGAGTCTCAACGCAACAGTACGAAGTGGCTGGACCCAACTGTGAACGTCCTTCATGCGTTCTCAGACATGCTCGGCCAAGCTGTCGGCTCGGTATGCTTCAGAACACGAACTTGTCCGAGATCTACCCTCTCATATTTAATTTGCAGGTATTCTCACCTGCAAAGTTGATCTTTATCGGATTTGGCATCCTACTCTCAGTGTGTACCTTTCTTAATACCTTCGTGCGATCAATCGTAACACGAACGATTCTTAGACTGCTAAGGGCCGCCGCGCGGACCAAGATGCTCTCTTTGAGATGTTCGAGCGCATAGAAGCATTTTTTCGACGTCTGGACACATACACTGAAGTGGCGCCAAATCAAGGAATGGTGGACACGATCACGGCGATAATGGTTGAGATCCTCAATATTCTGGCCATCACGACAAAAGAAATCAAACAAGGCCGGATGAGTGAGTCCTTGTCGTAACGAATAAATTTTCGTTGATAGAACGACTTTCAGAAAAATATGTAAAGAAACTAATCAAGAAACTGATTGGAAATAACGAGATCGAGGATGCGTTGAAGAGACTGGACAGGCTGACGCAAGAGGAGGCTCGAATGGCATCAGCGCAACTCCTGCAGATCGCGAATACCATCGAACGTTCGTAGTTCCCTTCATGCTGGACATGCAAGCTCAATCATCCTCATAGGGAATCAATTACGAGAGAATCTTCGTAGATGGCTCTCACCACCAGATCCATCTATGAATCACAATATTGCGTGTAGCGCTCATCACAAGGGAACAGCGACCTGGTTTTTCGAGGGAACGACGTATAAAGAATGGAAATCAACAAGTTCCGAGTTACTCTGGATCCATGGGAAACGTGCGTCCCTTTCCCATTCTGCCGCCTGACGCCCCCTAATTAATGACATCCCTTATTTGTAGCTGGCTCCGGCAAGAGCATACTTTGGTCCGTAGAGCATTTGCTTTTTGTCAAAGATAACTGAATTGCTTGTCATTTTCCAGTTCCGCAATCATACAAGATATCGAAGCCACGTGCGATGCCGGCCAAGCCTCGATGGCTTATTTCTACTTTGACTTCCGAGACATCAACAAACAAAACTGGCGTGATCTAATCCCCTCCCTTCTTATCCAACTCTCTGCACAATCCGGTCCTCGTTGTGACATTCTATCACGTCTTCATTCCAATCATGACAGTGGCGCGCGACAGCCTAATGACGACATTCTGACGCAGTGCTTGAAGGACATGCTCACGCTCCCAGGTCAAAGTCCCATCTACCTAATATTCGACGCTCTTGATGAATGCTCCAACCTCTCTGGGATTCCAACACCACGCAAACGGGCTCTTCAGCTCGTGAAGGAGCTCATCGACCTTCATATACCCAGCCTTCATATTTGTGTCACGAGTCGCCCAGAAGTTGACATACGAGATGTCCTTGAGCCTCTGACCTCTCGCCGCGTGTCTCTCCATGAACAAAGCGGACAAAAGAAAGACATCGAGGACTATGTCAGGTCCGTCGTCTACTCGGATTCGGAACCAATCATGCGGAGGTGGAGGAAGGAGGATAAGGAACTCGTCGTTAAGACCCTCTCCGAGCAAGCTGACGGAATGTAAGTGTATTGATTCATGTTCGTAATTCCTATCTGAATCATTAGACAGGTTTCGGTGGATATTTTGTCAGTTGGAAGTCCTACGTGACTGTCTTCCGTCAAGCGTCCGGCGAACGCTCAGTGAATTGCCGGAATCTCTGGACGAGACGTATGAGCGTATACTAAAGGAGATAAAGAAGCCGAATAGGGCGCACACTCGACGGGTATTGCAATGCCTGGTTGTGGCCACCCGGCCTCTTCGTGTTGTGGAGCTTGCGGAGGTCCTCGCAGTCGACTTCGACGATGCGGAAGGGATTCCGAGGCTGAACTCAGATTGGCGGTGGGAAGACCAAGAACAAGCACTTCTAATTGCATGCTCGAGTCTGATTGCTATTGTCGAAGCTGGCGACGTCAATGCTAGCGATAGCGACTCAGCTTCCGAGTCGATCTCCGATGATAGCGACTACGCTGGTGACTCGCGGATCGTGCAATTCTCGCATTTTTCTGTTAAGGAATTCCTGACCTCGTCTCGCCTCACTACTGCAAGTGGGGAGGTCTCAAATTATCATATCGACTTGGAGCCTGCTCATACAATCCTGGCGCAAGCTTGCCTAGGTGTTTTGCTACAAATACAGGATAGCGTTGATAGGCATACGCGCAAGGACCATCCGGCTCGATACGCTGCCGAGCACTGGGCTACTCATGCGCAATTTGGGGAGGTGTCGTCACATTTACACAAAGGGATGGAATATCTCTTCGACGCGAACAAACCACACTTTAAGGTGTGGCTCACGCTATACGATATTAACACCAGGCCCAACTATGGTTCGACCTTTCACGAGTTCGCAGCACTCTACAAATTTCGCGCGGCTCCCCTATATTATGCAGCACTCTGTGGATTCCACGATCTCGTAGAGCACCTCATTACCAAGAATCCGCAGGATGTGAATGCTGATGGGGGCTACTATTACCGACCACTAGTGGCAGCATTGGCAGGAGATCACTTCCAGACGGCAGATTTACTCCGTCGTAACGGCGCAGACGCAGGTGGACGGGGCCGAGACTGGAGAAATCCATTGCATGCCGCAGCCTATTCTGGAAATTTGGAGGTGGTCCGGAAATTAATCGAGTACCATCCCGCCTACATCAATGCTAAAGATGAGAGCGGGTGGACGCCGTTATTTTGGGCATCAAGAGGTTATAATTTCAAAGGTGGTTCTGTCCTTCGATTATTGCTGGAGCATGGTGCAGATATAAATACGCAGAGTCAGAACGGGCGGACCCCGTTGCACCAGGCCTCGGTGAATGGGGCGCTGGAGGTTGTGCGCCTCCTAGTCGAACGTGGTGCTGATGTAGAGGCGAAGAGGAATGACGGCAAGACTGCATTGCAGGTTGCGGCTGAGGAAGGACATGACGAAGTCGTGAAATTCCTGGAAGGACATGGAGCCAAGTAGAAACACCTTGTAGCTTTTAGTCTTCCGTATACGTATGATAATATTGTAATACACGAATAGCCAGCTAGCTCATCTACCCTTAACTAACTAACTAAACTTGCAATAAAAGTCAATTGTGAAACTCTGAAAAAAGACACCAGAAACGTTCAGTTTTGGAATGAGTAAAGTGAGATTGAGTGGGGTATAGGTAGGGCCAACTTAACTTATTTTAGTAGCGTACTGGCGGTGGTACAGTATGCGTATCTTGTCTCCAGTCTCTTCCTGTTTTCTTAGTTTTCGGGTCCTATGAAACGTGCGCGATTCAAGTCATACTGTATAAGGTAGTGCGGTGGATTCGGTTAGCATTATACTGTGCTCTTGGAGCACGGAGGGTTGATCCAGTAGGAAGCAAATACATGGTGCGCCAAGGGTGAAGGAAAGAAACAAGGTCTTCACCGTCTACAGATGGCCAAGTAGTGCCTGAGCCGCCGGGGCACTCTTCCCGCGCCGTGAAGACTGGACCGATTGGGACCGACCAGTTACGTTCGATGGAAACTCTGCATGTTAAAGGGACCAGAACTCAAAAGCGACAGCTCAGACCCGGGCCAGCCTTAGGAGAAGTGACTTAGTCAAAGTTCCAACAGTGTCCTAGTCCTAACACTGTACGACGTCCTGGTTTTGGTTTCGCACGGCTTCCGAGTCGTCGTGGTGCCTTAGCTGTACGCTTGACCTTTCGGCATTTCTGCTTTTGCACCCTTATTTTTGACCAATATAGATGGACCAACAAAGGGGGATATGTTATTGTACCGTAAATGAAAGTGTTTGTTGAATCGCTGGTTCATGTTGAAGTTGGGTTGGGCTCGATGGTTAGCCGAGCCTGACATGGCCTGACATCTCGGCTTTTGCCGCCACCACCTTAAAGTTCCGTTCACACGGCGGGCAGGAGTGGATAAGGAGAGTCCACTTATGGTCGACTAAGGGATTACAGCAGTTTTCATAAGGATGCAGAAACGCGCAAATAAATCTTTCGCGTACCTTCATTACAAATCAAGACCCCAGAACCCTGAGCTTGCATCGTCGTTTGATACAATGATACAGTACAGTACAACAAGACTTACAATGCCCCCTTTCAATGTCTCTCGTGACCTCAAAGCTCAAATCCCAATCCTGCACCATAACCTAGGGTACTCGGTGAAGGAGATTGAAATGGTCCTAGGCATCAAGAAAAGCCTGATCTACAAGACACTGTACTTTTATCGAGCACATCAGTAAATATACAAAAAACTTTCTTGCTTTCAGACGCTTTTCGTCACTTTTTTGCTGGCATGCCAGCAAAAAAGCTTGTGCAAGCCATAAAGTACTTGCAAGTGAAAAAGCTCAAGGTACAGAATACTCAAATTGATATTAAAGAAATACAGTATATACATGTTACACATCAGCAAAACTCAAAAATGTCGTTAACGTGCTGAGACTCTGCGAGTGCCAGCAATGCCTTGATATTCCTCATTTACCTACTCAGCACATCAGTTTAAACGGAACTGGACGCTGCGCTCACCTTGGACTGCTTGAGGAACCGTGAGTACATAGCAAAGATTGCATTTAGTGCGACAGCAAGGTCATTATCATGGCTGTACTTTGATGCCCTGGCACGACCAGAGTCGTAGTCGTACTCACTACCTTCCCGGCGCCGTCGACTTGTCTCTGAACGGCCCCAACGGGCGGCGCTCATGCTCCTCGAACAGCCACGGTGGTAAATCTGTCGGATCACGCGCCTTTTCGATGTGGTACGCCCTCAAGGCACGCGTAAGGCGTGATTCCTTGCCCGGTGGTGTATCTGTACGCCAGAATGGTAGATGGTTTAGAATGCTGATTATATAATTCCCCGTACCACCAGAGGAAGAAAGCCAGAAAGGTACGTTCGCCCGAATACGCCACAATATTCGATGCCCATGCCTTTGAAACGTTTATAGTCAGAGTGCTCGCTGCGGTTGCGACGTGTGACCAGAGCGACAAGCCGTAACCCGGCAGTAACTCATCTCGATCGTCTGTTTCGCCTGAATCCCCTGTGCGTAAGCACGCCGCGGCCACGATTGGAGTAGTTCCATAAACGAACGTACCGTACTCAGGCTCGGGCATCGTGGTATTTCACTGGCTGACCCACCCGCCCCGCTCGGTTCCCATTGCCTTGCGCGGTGCGTCCTCTTCCTCCAAGCTCGTGCGAGACGACCCATACCCATACTCCCTGCGATTCTTCATCCGATCCAGAAAGGCAGACGAAGACCCTGATACGGATGAGTATGATCCGGTACTCGACTTGGATGATGCGTCCGAGCGACGGGCGAGTGGAAGTGGCGGCACCTCTGGCACATCGACGTGCGATGATGAAGATAATGATGATCTGCCACGGGAGGGCATTATATTTGCCAATGAGCGCTGCGGACACACAGAACGGGTTGGCGGTGCCCGTGTAGGCGTGCCCGTGCTATGACGGGGTAGTCACTGTCCCTGGCCCTGGCCTTGTATTCCTTATTCTCTCTCTCCTGTACATCGTGGTGCCCTACGGAGCGCGCTCGTGGACTGGAAGGCAATCCACCGCTGAAATTTCGGCCTGTTGGTCGTCCTCTCGGCACAGAACTCATCGGAAAAGTTAGGACAAGCTATCACGCTATTCAGCTAGGTGTGGGGGTAAAACAGAAGAGAGGGAAACCTTGCCACCCAGTAGGTGATAATAATAATTGACGGCCCCACGTAGCCGCAATCTAGGGAAAAGCTGTACCGGGCTGAGTAGGGTCTGGAGAATGACAACCGCGGGAGGGGTGCTTGTACGTACTGAGAGGTTGTGGCCAATGGGGTGGCGGTGTAGTTCTGTGAGAATGGCATCAATGTCACCCATACGAGAAAAAAAGCGGCCGTGGTAAGCTCACATGCTGGGTTGCATGTTCAGTTACGAGCATGGGACTGAAAACGTTGCCACCATGGATCCAATGGACAGAAAAATCATAAGTCCGATTGTGAACTGAAAAGGTTGGCACTGAAGTACTGAAGTTGAGACGGATACAAATGAAAAAAGTACAAGTCGAGAAAATGCCGCGTGTGTCATCACGTGCTTGTGTTGATATTTTTTTTTTCTCGCACTCGCATCATGCTCTTACACAGCGACACAATCGGTCTCATTTCATACAGCTTTTTTTGCCCCCAACCTCGCAGCAGTCTGAACGAATGAATGAACAGGTGATGTTGTATTCTTTAGAATCTTCCCACAGCTCACCTGTATTCTACAGGTCTCATCTCCTCAGCAACTCGATTTGACCTCAATATTCGAAATCGCCAACTGTGATCTTGCCACTCTTTTTCCCGGAAGCCCTACACCCTTTGCACACTTACATCGCGCCAATCATCTAGAAGAGGCGCTAGAACTTGCTTTACAGTATGGCGTCGAATCCGTACAAGCCTCTCCCAGATCCCCACGCCCAATAGGCTCTGACCGCTCCTCCATAAGTCCTCCCCGCTCGTCTTCTCAGATATATCGCCCTTCTCTGTGCCCAAAGACCAATCAACACCGTGCGTGATTTGCCATCTTGTCACTTACCTCACTAACATCCCTCTTGGGCCTCATCCGTATAATAGAACGCCACTCGCGTGGTCAGCCGGGCTCATGTTCCACCACGATCCTCCTCCCCACTTCCTATGTTACCATCATCCTCCTTCACCCTCCAAATCCCGCCCGCACATGCAATCTGAGAGTTAGCACTACCATCTACACTTGATGGGCCCATAGACGAAGCACCTTTGAGGTCGTTGAAAATACCCAATTCGCGGGCGCCGGGACCGGTGCTAATATTGGACGCCGTCTTTCCCTACGCCCTCCACGCTCTCGCGATGTAAGCGGCAGCAATACAAGCAGTAGCACAAGCGCGAGCAGGCTACCCTAGAATTCTAGATATTCTGCTACAGTAGCTAGTATGAATTGCAATTGGTTTTTGACTTGTGACAGCTTGCGTACTTGCAATAGCTTGCAACCGCTTTTGAAAAAAAAAATCATCGAGCTTTCTGAAATTTAGACCTAGCTGGCAAGCTTTTCAAGTTTCAGACTTTTTTGGACTTTTATGGACTTTTATGGACTTTTAGGGGTTGTACAAGCTCGTAAAAGTGCCGAAAAGAAATTTGTAGGAATACTGATGCACATGGCCTGACTTACAATCCTCACTTTACACAGCTAAGCCGTCGTTGACACCTCACATCTATTGACATATCATTTATTCAAAAAAAGTAAGTGACGATCTTCAGAGCCAATAGTAACATATGCTTTTGATACTGGATAAAGGTACTTGAAACTGAATTTCTTTCATTTAGTAACCTTATACATAGTGTTCTGTCCATGCTTGATGAGCAAACATTGAAGAAATTCGAGGTGGTTGCCCGACAAGAGGGTGAAGGTAGCTTCCTTGGTCTTCTTCGCTTTGGATTCCGTCTTTTTCTTGTTTCTCCCACTGCCAGCTGCTACTTTAGAAGTATAGACTGTGAGTTGAATGACAAGCTTGGTCTCAAAGCTGTGGGAAGCAGGCTCATCTTCATTGGCCATGACAGGTGAACGGGATGAAAACATTGAAGAGACGCAAGTAACTCAGGGGTCCTGGGGTCTTGATTTGTAATGAAGGTACGCGAAAGATTTATTTGCGCGTTTCCACATCCTTATGAAAACTGCTGTAAATGATGTCCAATAAGTTAACGACTAATGAATTTTAAATACAAATAGTCTACTTATTGACAAACAAATTGAATTGAGAAAGACATAAGTAGACAGTTTTAATTTAAAATCTGCACCCTGTCGACTTATTGGACACTATTTGATCCCTTAGTTGACCATAAGTGGGCTCCGTTTATCCTCTCCTGCACATAATTTGGCAACATATGCACTATGTAGACGTAAAAACCCATGTGCAACTTTGCCTATGCTTTCGTGAAAGCCCACATGGGCCGACTGAACTAAAGCTGACGCGGTTCCCGGGTGGGCCCAATATGAAGATCTGCCGGTTACATATATGGGGACATTAATTTAGCTACAAAAATGCTTAATGCACCTCAGAATCGCTCCAAACTAGTTCTATCAAAGGCTCCAAAGTGGCCCCGCTCTTCTTTAATGTGGTGCTACCGATGAAATTGGGCAGGTCTGTTGTCAAATGCTGCAGACAGCACCCTAATGGCCCATAGTGATTCGAAAGTGTGCTGCCGATAGTTTAGGGTTGGCCCACCGACAGACGCTGACGATGATCTCCTGATGGCCCAGAATCGTTGAAAGCAGCACTGCCGATTTCACGGTGTTGGCCTGCCAACAGACGCCGCCGATGACCCCGATGGCCCAGAATTGTTATAAAGCGGCACTTCCGATGGCATGGATTTGGCCGATCACCAGATAACGCCAATGACCTCGATGGCCCAGAATCTCTTTAAAGCTGCACAGACGGTGGCATGGGGTTGACCTGCGATCATTTTAAAGTGCTTCCAATGGTTTGGGGTTGGCCCGTCGAAAGAACCTGCCGATGTCCTGCTGATGGCCAAGAATTGGCTTAAAGCGGCACTTCCGATGGCATGGCGTTGACCCACCTCCAGATAATGCCAGTGACCCCCATATAGCCAAGAATCATTTTAAAGTGGCACCGCCGATGGCATGGTGTTGGCCTGGGGTCGTTTTAAAGCAGTGCTGCTGATGACGTCCCGATCGCCTAGAATTATCTTAAAGCAGCAATGCCGACGACCTCCTGATGGCCTGGAATCATTCTAAAGCGGTGCCGCAGATGGAACGGGGTTTTCCCATCCCCAGATAATGCCGATTATTCCTTGATGGCCCAGGATGATTTTAAAGCGGTGCCGCCGATAGAATGGTGCTGGCCACCAGCAATTTCTGTCTACAGGACAACCCCATGCCATCGGAAGTGCTGCTTTAAAATGAAAATGTTCACCGGCCAACTCAATTCCATCGACGGTGCTGCTTTAACATAATTCTAGGCCATCAGGATGTCATTGGCAGCACCTCTTTAAAGCGACCTGATGTCCTAGAAATATTTTAAGCTGCACCGCCGATGGCATGGTTTTGGCCTACTGCCAGATACTGCCGATGACCTCACGATGGCCCAGAATTGTTTTAAATCAGCACTTCCGACGGCATGGGGCTGGCCTGCGATTAGTTTAAAGCGGTGCCGTCGATAGCATGGAGTTGGCCTATAGACAGAAACTGCCGATGACCCCTGATGGCCCAGAAGCATTTTCAGGCTGCACCGCCGATGGCACAGAGCTGGCCCATTGTTAGATACTGCCTGATGGCCCAGGCTTATTTTAAAGCAGCACCGTTGATGGCACAGGGTTGGCCCATCGACAGAAACTGCCGATGGCCTCCTGATGGCCCAGAAGCATTTTCAGGCTGCGCCGCCAATGGCGCGGGTTGGCCCATTGTTAGATACTACCGATGGCCTCCCGATGGCCCAGGCTTATTTTAAAGCAGCACCGTCGATGGCACAGGGTTGGCCCATCGACAGAAACTGCCGATGACCTCCTGATGGCCCAGAAGCATTTTCAAGCTGCACCGCCCATGGCACTGAGTTGGCCCATTGTTAGATACTGCCGATGGCCTCCTGATGGCCCAGGCTTATTTTAAAGCAGCGTCGATGGCACAGGGTTGGCCCATCGACAGAAACTGCAGATGACCCCTGATGGCCCAGAAGCAATTTCAGGCTGCGCCGCCGATGGCGCAGAGTTGGCCCATTGTTAGATACTGCCGATGGCGCAGAGTTGGCCATTGTTAGATACTGCGATGCCTCCTGATGCCCAGGCTTATTTTAAAGCAGCGCCGTCGATGGCACAGGGTTGGCCCATCGACAGAAACTGCCGATGACCTCCTGATGGCCCAGAAGCATTTTCAAGCTGCACCGCCGATGGCATGGAGTTGGCCCATTGTCAGATACTGCCGATGACTCCCGAATGGCCCAGACTTATTTTAAGCAGCGCCGCCGATGGAATGGGGTTGGCCCATTGACAGAAACCGCAGATAACCCTCTGATGGCCTAGGGGCATTTTCAAGCCGCACTGCCGATGGCACAGAGTTGGCCCATTATCAGATACTGCCGATGACTCCTAGATAGCCTAGACTTATTTTAAAGCAGCACCGCCGATAGAATAGGGCTGGCCCATCGGCAGAAACTGCCGATAACCCCTTGATGGCCCATAGGCATTTTCGAGTTGCATCACCGATGGCACGGAGTTGGCCCATTGTCAGATATTGCCAATGACTTCCAAATGGCCCAGACTTATTTTAAAGCGGCACTTCAGATGGCACAGGGTTGCCCATTGACAGACACTACCAATGACCCACTGATGGCCAAGAAGCATTTTCAAGCTGTGCCGCCGATGGCATGGTGTTAGCCCATTGCCAGATACTGCCGATGACCTCCTGATGGCCCAGAAGCACTTCAAAGCTGTACTACCGATGACATGGTGCTTGCCTATGGCCAGATACTGACTATGACTTCCTGATGGCCCAGAATTATTTTAAAGCGCCACTGCCGATAGCATGGGGTTGGCCCATCAACAGGCAGGTCGCCTCCTGGTAGCCCAGAATCATTTTAAAAATGATTCTAGGCCATCAAGAGGCCATCGCATTATCTGGCGATTGGCCAACAGCTTGCCATTGGAAGTCCTGCTTTATAATGATTGCAGGCCAACCCCATGCTATCGGCGGTGCTACTTTAAAATAATTCCAGGTCACCAGGAGGCCATCAGGCAATGGACCAACGCCATGCCGTCGAAAGAACCGCTTTGAAGCGGCACCGCCGATGGTATGGCATTGGCCCATTGGCAGAAACTGCCGATGACCTTTTGGTGGCCCAGAATCGCTTTAAAATGACACCGCCAATGGCACGGTGTTGGCCCAGTGTCATTTTGAAGCGGCGCTGCCGATGACCTTCTGATGGCCCAGAATTGTTTTAAAGCAGCACAGCTGATAGCTTGGGTTGGTCCATCGACAGGCCGATAATATTCTGATGGCCCAGAATAATTTAAAAGCAGCACTGCCGATGGCACGGTGTTGTCCTACCAGCAGATGCTGCCAATGACCCCTAGGCCCTCAGAATCATGCCATAGGCTTGCAAGACTTGCCCTATTTCCTTTGAAGATTACTGCCGATGGCATCAAGGTCACAAGGCGCCCTTGCATTTCTTGCGGAGAGGCTGCTGGTGCCTAATGCGCCTAGATTTGCAACAGGATCTGCCTTGAAATGCATTGATCAGGCCAAACCTGGCTGCCGATAGCTTCGTACGCTACTGCTGTTGCTTAGACTCGTTTCTGGCATGCTCTTGGCGTGCCTGCGAAAATTCTTCAAAGAAAACAGCAGCCTTATGCCTCACATTCTGCCACTGCGGTCTCATTGCTGCTTGCAGTCGAGGCCCAATTCTCATTTGACATAGAAGCGCTCAGAGTTTAAATTTCATTACGATACTCAACATCGGCAGCTCAGCTAAATCGCAGCCAGCACCTCGGCATCCTCCAAATCCTCAATCATCTCCCCTATAGCCTCACTCAATTGAATCTCTGACTGATAAACATCGGAGACGGCGCTATGGATCGCTCGAAGCACACCCACCTGCCCGCGTAAGATTGACCCGTGGGTAGGGGGATCATCCTAGAACAAGCAGCGATCAGCAGTTATACCGGCATGTGAACAGCTCGACGAACCGATTCAAGCCTGCGCTCGGCTTCTCCAATTGCGCTAGGCTGACCTTTCTGCCTGCTGTTTCTGGGAGATGGCGCTGGCTCTCCCCATATCCAACCTGCGCGGACCAGAGTAAGACACGCATAAGAGCTAGCATGTAGAACCCACGCTGCGCTCTCGATGAGCTGCCGAAAGGCTCGCTGGCCTCTGTCGGCTGATAGCTGCCGGTTTGAGAGGCTCCCTCTTCTGGGGCGACGGGGACCCCAAAGTCTTCGGCATGTGGCAGTGGAGAAACTGCCCGAACAGCAGAAAGGAGTGCCTGTGCCTCAAAATCGTCGTCAGGGTCGGGCAAGAAGAGAGGCTCCCTGTTTTTATGCTTTGGAACCGGCGGTGGCGAGCGTGTCTGGCGGATAGCGAAGTCGCTCTCATGTTCCGTCAGCGGAGAGGAAGTCACGTGGACATCAGTGGTGCACCTCCATTCTGGCGACGGAGAGGGAGTCGTACGCATTCCGAATTGTGCTCCGGGTAGGGGGACGGTGCCGCTCCCATTTCGGAGTGATACTCGGGTTCCGGGGAGGGAGATGGCGTCGCTTGCATCCCGAAGTGATGCCTGGGTTCCGAGGAGGGGGACGGGGTCGCTCGCATCCCGAAGTGATGCCTGGGCTCCGGGGAGGGGGACGGCGTTGCTCGCATCCCGAAGTGATGCCTGGGTTTCGGGGAGGGGGACAGGGTCGCTCGCATCCCGAAGTGATGCTTGGGTTCCGGGGAGGGGAATGGTGTCGCTCGCATTCCGAAGTGATGCTTGCGCTCTGGGAGGGAGACGGCGTCTCTCGTATGCTGAGATGTTGAGGCTCTAGGAAATAGCTCATGCAGAAATCAGACCTTGTAGAGTATAATGTATGCTTATCAGTTTCATCCTCAGACTCCAGGGAAAGCGGCTCCCTCATTCCAAAGTCACTCCGGTCCGAAGAGAGCGGCGCGAGCGCGCCGAAGGTGTGCCTTCTTGCAGTGGGCGGAGAGCCCATGCGCGAATCGGGGTTGTCTCTCGGCAGCTCCATAATGGCGACCGTTAGCTGCTGACTTTTGGGTAGAAAAAGATGTGAGGCGAGGGGATTCACCACGATGTGTGGAGCACAACTGGGGAACTTTGTATATATAGAGGTATGTATAATAATATATTTGATGGTGATGTGAAGGTGCCTTTCCACATTTTGCTGTCACGCCTCAAAAAAGGTAAGTTCGAAACTCGGTGCGTCGCACTTTACAATAACCTCAACACGTCACCCCCGCTGCAAAACCTTTCTCTCTCCAAACTCACGCAAAAATGACATCCCTTCTTCAAATTGCATCCAGAGTCGAAGCTGCCGGAGAGGCCTACATCTCCGTTCGGGACTTTGCAGACAGGGAAGAGTGGAAGGCAAAGTTCAAGGGGAGATGGTAAGCGTTCATTTACGCGGCATTTAGATCGCTCAAATTTTGAGTTTTGAAATAGAAAGCTGCCACCCGTGAAGTTCGGCGCATTTTGCGCGAGAATGAGGGCGCTCGCCCTTCCGTGCACCCTACTTTAATAGCGCTGTCGATAGTACTAGAGCATGATGAGGATCTCGGCAGGATAAACAGATCCCATCCGGATCAGCGGGAGCATGAATTCTACGATGCCAATGCTGAGTTCTCCCAGATATATCCGATCTGCTGCCGGCAAGTGCAGACCGCTGGTGGGAGTCCCTAGGTAAGCTGCACTTCCCAATGCTCCCCCATCGCCCTGCTTACAGCCTTCAAACGAAAAGCCGAAGCTGCTTGCAGAGAACACTCCCCCAACTCCCCACCAAGGCCCCTGTTGCGCAGCGCAAGGTCAGGCTGCTGATCTCAGCGCCGGCTGCCTAACCCGAGGAGGGAGCGAAGATTCCCGATGGCAGTTGATGAGGAATCCGAGGTAAGTTTTATATTCACCGCTTTAGTTCTGATATATCTTAGAAGGATTTAAATGATTCTCGGAGCCGTGGGAGGCCAACGGCTGCCAAGGGAGCTGCCGCTACGAGAAAGCAGAAGGGCTCTTCTGCAGCACCACGTGGGGCTGCGAAGCGCCGAAACCAGTCGAGGCAGCGCCCTGATCCTGCCGAACAAGGTTCAAGGGGAAATACAGGTGCTGTTGAGGAGAGTTCAGGCGAGATTCGGGTGCGTCACTGTTGTCTTAACTGGCTCAGAGCTAACGGGCGATGGCAGTGCCGTCGGTGTCTGGAGGGGGGCACGTTTGCGAAGTTGTGCCAAACGGCCCATGCAAACGGTGCAAGAAGCAGCATCAGAAGTGCAGCCTGATGCCCCAGAACCCCCTCACCGGAAAAACAGATCGCCGCACGCTGTCAACTGTTGAACTCCTGGAGTTCCGCCGCAAGCAGACAGAGGAGCTGCAAACCGAAGTCAAAAGGGGAAAATGCCGCGCTCGAGACTCCCCTGACGCAGGCAATCAGAAGGCTCAGGGTTAGCCCCATCCCCTCTGGCGACACTTTCTGGCCTTGGAGGCCTGACCTTGGATAGCGGCGGGTCATCTTCTGCCAACACCCCTGCCGACAGCCCCTCCGCCCTTCCCCAACCAGCCTTGCCCGAGCGACCTGCCCCAGGCCCTTCCTTAGACCCAAGACTCACGACACCTCCAAACCTTCGCGCAAGGCCACTTCCAAGCTGCCCGCGGCAGCTCCTACTCCGAATCCGACAGCTGTCACAGCTGAGGTGCCAGGCACCTCACAACTACTCAGGCCTGTGCTTCACCAGGCCTCCTGTTCTCGTAGCGACGCATGCCAGCTAGCGATGGTGGAGGCTACGAGTCCAGGATTTCCAGGCTGGAGAGGAGGATGGATGAGGTGGAAAAATGGGTGGATGTGATTAACGGCAGGCTGAACCTATTGGGCTCATAGATTTTTGTTGAATAGTGTACATTTACTAAATTTTTATTTTTCATTTCAAACAAATTGCAGCGAGTTGAAACAGTTCACATTTTGCAAGACATTAATTGCAAAGTTGACATCAAATATGAAGGAAATTCGAGGCTAAACAACAATATACACAAGCGGCCCAATCGCGAAACAGGAAAAATAAATGGGGTGCTCAGGCCAGCCCCTTGCATAGGCTCTAGCGGCGCGATCGCGTTCTCGTTGGCGTACGGGCGGCACTGCCTAGAGCATTCACCTCTTGCAGACAAATGGGTTGGCAACCGCTTACCTCTCTCCAGCAGCCTTCGTTGTCAGACGTCGATCCCTATTTGACCACCGCCTAGTGAAACCTGTGCCATCTACTTGGCGGTCAACCTTTCGGCGCTTGCTTGAAGGGGAATCGGCAGCAGCAGCCCCATTATTTCTGCGCCTGCGACGCCCGCTCCCTTGCATTTCCGGGCTAGCACTTCGCGAGGCTGGCGAAGGCTGCTGGCAATCGTGGCCTGGGCTGGGCGAAGCTGGCTGTGGCCGTTCGTCCCTATGGCAGCGCTAGGTGAGCCTGGCGGCAGCCTTTCGCCCTCATCGGCAGCGCTAGGCGGGCCTGGTGGCGGCCTTTCGCCCCATCGGCAGCGCTAGGTGGGCCTGGTGGCGGCCTTTCGCCCCATCGGCAGCGCTATATGAGCCCAGCTGCGGCGGTTGGCTCTCATGGGAAGCGCTTTCCATCTGGGGGCTCTGAAGTTTAGGGCTCAATAAGTGAGCCATGGTTGCTTACCTCGCCGTTAGGTGAGGGCTCCTGCCCAGCAGAACCAGGACCACTCCGCCCACCCTCAGTAGATACTCCATTGGTTTGACCTGCTCGCGAGTTATCAGCGACAGGGCGGTTGATGGGGCGGGGCCGAGGGGGTGCACGAGGGAGGCGAGCGTGGAGTGCGTCTGGAGCCACGACTCCGCGGGTCTGCTGCGAATGCGCATTGACAGCTGCTCCAGGCTGGGCAGCCCCTTCGCTATTGTCGGGGGAGCGAGGCAAATGCTACAAGATCAGAGAGATCAGCACCTGCTGTCGCCATGCTTTAGGAGCGAGCCTACCCCGCTTGGATTCTCTGCAGAATTACCCAGGCTTTGGCCTGGATTAGCCTGCTCAGTTGAATCGTCGACTCGCGACGCTGCATCCCCCCGAGCCTGGCTATCATCATCGTCTTGCGGGTTCTCTTCTGCTTCTTCGCCGGGCCCCGCTCCACCGTCAGAACAATTTTCTTCCGAGGCGCGCTTATTTTGCTGAATGTCCTTGGCCACCTTCCTGAAGCTGAGTGGAACCTTACCGGCAGCTTGCCTCTGCGTCCAGTGGTCAAGCATGGCGTTGACGTCGTGCCATCGAAGGTGATAGTACTGCTTGAGATCCACCTGCTTGGGCAAATACTTTGATTTAATGTAATCTCCTCGGGCCCTTTGCAGCTCTGCCCATGGGACTCTTCCGTTTCCTGCACCGGTAGAAATCTCTAAAATTTGGCTAAGCGACTAAGTCGGCAGCAAGGATCGGTAGCTCACGAACCGTATACATCAGCCATGAACTTGCCTACGAGTCGCTTCTTGTAAGTTAGTCCTTGGCCGTCCATGTATTCCCTACTCGGCAGCATCGGATACCCATCCTTGTTTCTCTTTAGTTTAATTTCTGCCGGCATTTGCTTTCTTGCAGGCTCATCCTCGCTGCCTTCGGCTGGCGAGGTGCCTAAAATGCTAGCGCTTTAGTGTGTTTTTGTTGAGGCTGAATAAGTTCTCACCAAAGGACTCGGCGCTCCATTTTATGAAATCATTCACCATTCGATACTGCCTCCAGTTATGACGGGCCTTAAAAGATGTTCCGCCATATTTGTCATTGTAATCGAAGCTATTTTTGAGAGTGTGAGAAATGCACATGAATAGAGCCATATACCTACAGTGTCATTGAAGTATCTCCTTGGCCATCGTTGAATGCTGCAAGAATGACAAGGCGCATTCCAAACTGGTTATACGCAGAGGATGTAAACTCCTTGATTGCCTTGGTTCCGTGCTTGTTCATCATTCTAGGGCAGAGAAATCAGCCAATTCTAACGCTAGAATCATTGCCATGCGCATACCGCTGCTGCATCTTCGGGGGAAGTTTATTCTCTGACCATTCCTTTGCCATCGCCCTGTAGCTCTGGCGCTGATTGTCAGTTAATTTCCCCTCAACCTGACGGCGAGCTCTATTGTAGCTGCAGAGGTAGCCTGGTGATCCTGGCACATTTTGCGAAAGCTTGACTGTCACCTTGTGTATTTTTTTGCGGTGCATGGCAGTAACAACATCAAGGTACGTCCATTTTCGGGTTTCGAATGCAGATTTCTTTGATCCCCGCTTAGCTTTGCCGTACAGATGTTGGCGAATAAGCTAGAAATATCTGAGAAGAGACCGATATAACTGAGAGTTTACGTACGCTTATCACGGTGTCTCTATCGAACTCTATATCTTCTGTCCAGGTGCTCTTGATATTGTCGGCAGCACGTCCGATCATTTTCTCCCGACGATTCGGGTCGCAGCTCGGAATTTTGGGGCGAGCCTTTCCAACATGCTGATGTGGTGGTCCGTCAGCACAATTTCTTGGCTAGATACGCATTGGGCTTTTAACGGCAGCTCTGAATGAGTAAACAGCGTGCGCACCTTGCTTCAACCCCCGACTTACGGTCTTTGGAGCAGATTTATTTGTCACCGGTTTGATTTTCCCATAAAGGTGCTGTCGAATAAGCTAGAAATGTCTGAGAAATGCACAATGTTGCCCATGGTTTCACGCACAGTTCTTACAGCGACCTTGTCAAATTTGACGCGTCGGGGCCAGGTGCTCTTGAAGCTGCCGAGAAAGTCTTCAACCATTTCCTCCCGAGCTTTATAGTCGGCAGCTCGAAACTCGTCGACCTGTCCATTTAACGCACTGATCTGCCCGTCTGTTAGCGCCACTTTTAGGCTAGATGCGCCTGCATTTTAGCCCATGGGATTTAACAGGCGAGTAGCACACATACCTAGCCTCATATAGGTCTAGATCTTCAGAAATAACAGATTCGTAGCCTGAAGACAAAATGGGGCTGTCTGGTGGCGAGTCGTATTCAAAGTCAAAGTCAGAAGCGTCATCTCTTGGCCATGAAGGCCCGCCAAAGAAATCCGGCTGTCCCGTCCTGCTTTGGGTGGTCATGCTTGTTTAGTTGCTGCCAGGGAGATCAGGGAAGAAAAGTGCTAAGGGAGGGCCGAGCATTGAGAGCTGGGGATTTGTCTATATATTACGCGCTGACCAGTCCCTCGGCGGCCTGCGTTTGTTGATCGGCAGCGCCGGTTTGTTTGTTGACAGCGAAGCGGCTGGGGTGCTTTTTGCACATCTCGGCGCCTTCTTCAGTTTCCACCGCCCCCTTTAACGCTCAGATAATGCAGACTAGCCATATATCTCAAACACCGTCGCTGATTCCTTTGAGCCTTTCACATCTCTGCACAAAATACCTCCGCGCCCAATTCCAAAACAAGCTAAATGAGCGCTCGTCCGGCGCCTCTGCGACAACAGTTGCTCAGCCCCTGATGCTCCCGGTACCTCTAGCATCGGAGCTAGACATTATCGCCGCCACCCTTGTGGATGCATTTTTCAACCGCAGTTGGTGGTATAAAACATACGTCTTAACCCGCTGATCATTTATGGGCAGAAGCGGTGGAGTGGGATGCTACGCGCTACGCAGAGAGGCTGCCGAAAAATCCCTCAAAGCCAGGAACTAAGGCATCAAATAAAAGGGAAGCCTCGCTGAGACGGCGATATCCTCCGCTAAATGGAGTTACTGTCTCAACTCCGTGCATTGTTGTTGACATGCAGGGCATTATATTGGCCTGGTACCTTCCAGGAATCTTGTCCGTCTCTAGACAGGTGGGCTTATTTACCGTATCTAATCAAAGAGAAGCACCTGACGCCTCTTAGAATGCAATGCTGGCGGCGCGAGAAAAGCTGCGCCCGTTGCTAAAAAAGTCGGAAAGCGGCAGCTCATGGCGCAATAAATGTAAAAATTTTCACCCAGAAGATGGCCCCCAGGGTTCTGTAAATTTATCACCGGGTGGTTTCAACAAGGCCACGATGTGGGCGCTTCAGTGCATTGAATTTATTTTTCGGCAGCTCATTCTGAACTAGGCAACGGTGCAACAGCGCCCGCAGGTTTCGGCAAACTTTAGCTCGCCTGCTGCATTGGACTGGCTAGATACTATCTCAGAGTCCAATGCTATTTTGAGCGCAATCCTGGCGGTAATTCACCCCAAGCTCTATGATGCCGGCTGGCAGACCGCCAAGCGTCTGAGAGATACTCCTGAGATAGACCCTCAGGATGTCCTTAGCCGATGGGCGTCCGTTTTCAGCGGCGTTGCCGTTATTTCTAACCGCTCTACTCCACCACATCGTGACGGAAGCTTAAGGTGTCATTGGTATGACATGTTGGTCACATTAGGAAGGTATCGAAACTGTAATTTAGAACTGCTGGGCCTTGGGATATCTCTGGAGTATGGCCCTGGCACGGTGGTGGGCATATCGGGAAATGTGCTAGAGCATGCAGTGCCCAGTTTTGAAGGAGATAGAGTGTGCTATGCGTACTTTATGAGGAACAACGTGCACGAATGGGCGAACGTTCCTGTGAGCGATTGGATGTATACCAAATGTTATGAGTAGCATAGAATGCAGCGCAGGCCAGACGCAAAATATTTTGACGCAGCATTTTTTTAGAGAGAAATGGAGCAATACTACAAAGATTTAGGGCTGCATACAAATGTCTAAGCTGCCGAAATGCTCTGAAGCATCGTATCTCTCTGTAGTATGGCCCTAGAGGCATCCCGTGGTAGGTGGGCAGCTTCCGAGAAAAGGAAGGGTTCCGACGCCGCCTCTTTTGACAGGAACCTTTGGATTTCCGAGGTCGACTGCAATTTCTCCTCTCATTAGAAGCGGCTGCGAAATTAGAAGTGCAGTTGAGCGAGAGACAGAGAAGACACGCAGCGAGATGGTTGGCCCTCAAAAGGGAGAGCATCGCATACCCTGGCATAGTGGTGAGAGCATTAGGAAAAGTGTTGGATCACTAGCATGCAGCGCCCGGTTGTAAAGGAGGTCGAGTATGCTATGGGAGACAGATTACACGAAAGAGTGAGCATTTCAGCGAGCGATTGGATGCGTGCCAAATATTGCAAGTAGCATAGCAGGCTAGACATGAACCCTTTTGGGGCGCGCATTTCCAAGCGAAGTAAAACAGTGTTCTGCGTACATTAAAGATCCTGGATATAAATTCTCTCTCCTTTAAGCTGCCGAAATGTTCTAAAATATATGGGGCATTAATACCAGTAGGATTTCTGCCTTTTCCTCGCCACCAAGTGCATGGAATCTCATCATATAGCGATAACTTCTGGTTTTTATTGAAAATCCTCTCAATATACTTTCTTCAGAGCAGCCAAACCTAAACGCCAAATATTCAGCAAAAGATAATAGTGTAATGGGGCGCTCCCAAAATGAATGGCCTACATCTTTAGCAGCTTATCCAGCGGTGCAATGTTTTGCAAGCGCAACACCTTGTCGTTTTTCGGAAGCTAGCAAAAACTCTCCAGGCGGGTTATACGAAGCAATTTTTACCCAATTAAATCAGATCGTGTGCTATGTTAATCGGGCATGCTTATGTCGCACTTCTGGGTATCATACATGAAGATTTATTAGCTAGTTGAGCTGCGCAATGCGCGTTATGCTGTTTGTTTTTTGTCTAGAGAAACAGCGTCTATTTTGGTACTACGATTATCTAGCCGAGACTTAGAAGCTTAGAGGGCGGCGTTTGGCTCAAACTGCATTACTGGCAGATCTAGGCAAACGCCCTAAATCTGGAAGCTGCCGATGAAACGGTTGGAGATGACCCTGAATTAATGGCAGGCCTTGTTGCCGAGTTCGCCGCGAAAAGCGCTTCGCCTGCAGAAAAACATTGAAAGTCGCTTTCCCACCTCACCAACGAGCATGAAAAAAACATCATATTATCAGAGGTAAGCTATCAACTATGTCATTGATGCTTAGGCCTCCAGTTCACTCAACTGTATAACTAAACTTTAGAAACCAAGCAAAGCTCCAAGCTTACCAGCGAGAATATGCTCGGCAGAAGAGAGCTCCAGGGCGTCGGAAGGTCAGCAAAGCGGAGCGACAGCTGCTGGAAGAAATTTATGTGGAAAAGCAGTCACTCATGGAATCGGGCGGGCTATCGCAAACCCCGAGCACTGCCACTTCTCAGTGCGTTCCTTCCTCTCTGGCCATTTAGTTCTCAAACAGACGTCAAGGGTTTACAAATGTACACTTATCGTACGCTCACGAGCCGTTGATCCCCGACGCACTGCAAGCATGATTGAGAAGGAAGAAAATGCTCGGCAGCGTTTTGAGGAGTTGAAAGACACTCTTTCAAAGCTATCTCCGCGTTGGTGGAAAAAGGACTTCAAGTATTATGTCGACAAATTTATAGGAGAGTGTCTCGATGAAAAACAAATTATCACCGCATTACCATCCATAGACGAAGAAGAAAAAGAGAAAGACCAAATCTACCTCCATGGGCTACGGCGTTTGGTGGCCGGTGCCGTCCAAGAATGGGAGTTGGCGCAGCAACCCAGGCAAGCCGCTATGTGCGCGAAGCTTGACGGCGCACTTGTATGGCAAGGTAGAGGGTATGTGAGTCAATTCTTCGGGCCATTTTCTCATTCCAACCATCTCTGCAGAGTTAATTTGAGAAAATTTCGCCGACTCTATGGCTGGTAATGCCAAAATCCTTTTACGAGTTCATATTTTATCCATTGTTGCCTACAGTAACCAGAAATGACTGTATATAGTTAAGAAAATGCGTTTGTTTAATTTGTAAAAGCTCACCATGGGCTGCTCATCAGGCGCAGCCGGTCCTAGCCTGTCAGAGCTGCCGACAGAGCCTTGCGCTGCGTGGCTGCCCGTCCCAATAAGTCAATTTATTCAGCACAAACACCCGGTCTTCGGCCTCTCAAAGTTCCCGAAACATCAATTGGAGACATCAATTCGCATTATAACGGAGGCGCTGAAAAACGCAACGCATCCCATTTTTCCATGCCGCGAAGGCGCGACATTCTAAAGGCAACAAGTCTCCGCCAGGCAAAATCACAAGTTAAAGTAATAGAATGGGAGACTCGGGTGTACTCTCGAGGAATCAGAGATGTTCCAGTAGAAGTAAACGACATGGCAAGCCAACGGAAGCCAAGGAAAAAGACTGGCAGACGGCCACGAGCAAGGAACAATGATTCGCTGCAGGGCGAAACTATCCCCCAGTCTATGGACGTTGATGAGACATTCTGGGTGGAGGAAGCTGCCATGCCCACTAGCGAAAAGAGAGTAAGGCAGCCTTCATACCCTTCCTCAACAAACCTCACATATCTCCCAGTGCCGGCGCAACTACATTGAAGAATTTACCCCCAAGATTGGCCTGTATTTACGCTGCCTCCTCGATTCTGAGGGCGTTCCACCAACGACTACATGCCAGAGCTGCAAGTCCGCTCCGTTCGAGTGGAGGTGCTCCGACTGCTTTCCTGCACTTGTACTCTGCAAGGAGTGCTGCCGAAAGTCGCACCAGCTGCTTCCTTTTCACAGAGTTCAAAAATGGGTAGGAAGCTACTTTATGCCATCGTGGTTGCGGGAGGTTGGGGTGCGCTTGCAATTTGGGCACTCTGGGGATCCGTGCCCAAATCAAACTGTGAGAAATGAAGCTTTTTATGCTCTAAATCGCATTAAAAACGCAGCTACAGATGGTTTTCGACTATGAAGAAGAAACCGACTGCAGCAGTGACGACATTCCAGCGGATGAATGCCCAGCGGTTGTCGACCAGGGTGCATTTCAACTTGGCTTCGGCAGCTCAAAACCTGGGAGAAATGATAAAGACGGTGACCCAGTGATCACCATTATCGATAGATCCGGCATCCATGAGATTGGCGTCAGGTGGTGTTGCTGCCCAGATGCTCCCGAGCGTGACATGCAGCTGATGGCTACGGGGCTCTTTCCAGCCACCTTTCGAAACCCCAAGACGGCATTTACATTTCGAGTGCTAGAAGAGTTCCACCTGGACAATCTTGAGTGCAAGACAACCCCAAGCCAGTTTATTAGCCGCCTAAGGAGGCTGACGAGCGACGAATTTCCAAATGCAGTGCCGGTGGGTCAGGCCACATTTATATCGTTAGTAGATTAATCTGTAGATATAGGGCCGATATCAGGAGCTGCTAAGAGTTAGCAGACTGTGGAGAGCCCTCATTTCTCGAAAGCGGTTCGGTTTTGGGTACAGTGAAAATGAAGATCCGAAGCCTGGCTCGATGGCTGTATTCTGTGCTTTGTGCGCACAGCCTGGAATCAACCTCCCTGAAGACTGGAGGGAGTATGAGAATAGGTGCGTCTAGATATTGCTACCTGGAAGCTGCCGACATTCTGTTTCAGCAAAAACCTTTTTATGCGGGGCTTTATGATGGATGGCAACTTCAAAGCAGAGCACATGAAGATGAGAAACCCTGAAAACGATGTTCCGCTTTCCGATGGAACTGGATTTATGGTCAGCAAAGAGCCATACGAGTCGCATCTGAAGACGGCAGTCGAGAGGCAGCAGGTCAACTCTACATCTCGTGTTTCGGCAGGCATTCGCTCATGATTTGACAGAGATCAACGTGCCATGATCACCGCGCAGTAAACAACGTAAACAAGAATAGCAGCCATCTTGAATCAACTGGAATTGGTGCTACTGCATGCATACATGGGGCCTTTGTGCCAGATTCCGTAGTCGATTTTCAAAAGGGTGAAGCGTGAGTTCCCATATCCGTCAGCATGTCAGGCGAAATTGAGGCCCAAAAGTCAGAGAAACATGGACTATTCGATATTCAAAGCCCTGAACTTCAACATGGACGGCATAGAGGCGGCCCTCATTTGCTACGATGTAATGTGCCAATGGAGCGTTCATATGAAGGACAGGGTGACTGGCAGCAGGCACCTCAAGATTCCGGACGGCCTGGAGCTAAGATTGGGCATCGGTCTTTTCCATATCCATGGGCACCAAGATACCTGCCTTGCTAGGTATTCGCCCAGCTTCATTGAAGGTGGTCGACAAATAGATGGCGAGACGATTGAAACGCTTTGGGCACCGCTGAATGAGATCTCCAGGAGCACAAGGGGAATGTCGACATCGCATCGCAGGGAGGTCATAGACGACCACATGAACGACTCAAATTGGAAAAAGCTTGTTGATTTGGGTAGGCTCCCTCTCAAAAATACCAAATCAGAGCTCACAAAGTTCATGCAGTCAATGCTGTATCTAAACGCTACCGCAGGGCGCTTTCTGGGGCAATGCTCAGTTCGGCAGCATTTGATAACATAGACGGATCGGCAAGCGCAGATTCTATCACGGTTTGGGCTGCAGAAGAGGAACGTGCAAAAAAGGAGCGCGTACGCGATGTCACTGTCATGGACATCTATGATATCAAGATGGAAAGGCGTGAGTTTGATCACTCTACATTAGTTTTGTTTGACAACTGGCTTCAGTCCCTTCTCGGGCAGAAATACTTCTCGAATTGACAGAAAAGGAGATATGCGCATTTGGCCAGAAGGGACATGCGGCATGGCTTGCCAGCGGGTTGAAAATTCAAGAGATGCAGTATGTTTTCGGCAGCTTCCTCGGTAAGACTTCTGATTTTGACGCTGCGAAAATACGCAGGTTATCGCTTCAAGCACTGGTGAGAAAGATTGGTTCCCATCCAACGCCAGATCAAAAAAGGGATATCGCCTTGAGGCGCTCACGGCTCCAAGATAAAGTTGACGCATTCCAGAATCAGGCAGGAAGCATGCTCAATGCTGTCTCCAACGATGCTGATGACTCCTGGGGAGATGACTATACAAGGGAGATATACACTGGTGCCGAATTTGATGGCGTTGGTGAAGAAGACGATGATGATGGGAACGATTTGGCTGCCGAAGAACACTATCAAATGCAATTTCCAAGAAATAGCGCTCCTGAAGGCCGCATAAGTGCAGAGCATATTTCATTGCTTCTTCCCTCACATCTGGGACGCCGCTGGTGCAATAGGAATGCTGCAGAAGACCTGGCAAAGGCTGAATTGCGCCTACGGGAGGGCCAACTCAATGACTCTTTGCATCACATTTGCATCGCCCTGGGCCACAAATCCTACCTCTTCAGAAACAATGTGCGCCCAGCACGTACGCAGAAACTAAAGACACGTGCCTGGGCAGAAGTACATGCCGTTGAGTCAACGGTTCAGCACCATGCTCGGGTATATAATCGTGCACGGCAGTCAATGCTAGGTCTTGGCGCCGATGCCTCTCTCCTTGATCGGTACAAAGTTCTGGAGCGACAAGATTTGAGAGTCGACACAACTGTAATTGCGCCTAATGTGCGCGGGCAACGGAATAGATCATTGCCGTGGTTTTGGTCTATGGATGTCCGGAGAGATGCTGACGTCGGAGAGTGGATGAAAGACTGTAGGCGAATTTCAGCTTATGCGTGCTCTAGCGCCGGATGCTCAACAAATATATTTAATTGCAGTTTATCGAGTGCATTGGCTAAGGGCGAAAGCTCAAAAGACACGGTGGATCGAAGAGCTTCAGTGTCTCCAAGTTGAGATGGAGTCCGCCATCAGATTTTTTCAACATCAAGAGCAATTTTGGCAAGAAAAGCAAGATCTCATCGAGCTCCAATCGCAGCCGGGGCACGCTGCTTGGGCGGCAAGGCAATGTGCCATGTGGCATCTAATGGCTATGCAGGCGGATTCCAGGTTTAACGATTTACTTAAGAGCCACCCGCCTCCTGAGTTTGCTAAGGTCGTACGACCTCATTCAATTAGACTTCCATCCCCTTCTTAGGTCCCCTTATTTGCCCCCGATATATGTGTGAAACGTTGGCCAACTACGCTATCATCGGCGCACCTGTCCTCACGTGACCATGTTGATTTTCTTCTCCCCTTCGTATCTCGCACCCTTGTGCTCTTGCTGCCCTTTCCTTCACATTTCCCATATAAGCACACATGGGCCAATGAAAGCCGCGCAGATTCAATGCAGATGGGCTAGCGACAGCTGCCGAGCAGCCCATTTGTAGACCATATCGCACCATGTCTTCTAGTCATCCTTCCTCATTACCTAAAAATAATAGCGGTACCAATAGCGCATGTGTCCACCAAGGGTAGCGACACAAATGCTAAGAACATAGATCCACACTGAAAGTAAATCCACAATCCACAGCGCGTGTGTCCACCAAGGGCGGTGTTGCAAATTTTAAGGGCGTGGGATCCACACTCAGGCTGGAGGTATATAAAAACCCCATTTCTTCTCGTTCACTACCCAATCCTCCAGCCATTTCCCATTCCACTCTACAAAATGGTCGACTTTTGCCTTTCCGACCATCTCAGCACCGTCGATACCGGCCATCTCAGCGCCATCAATGCCGACGCAGGCACATGCGGTGCAATTGAAGCACAAAGTCGTAACAAGGCTGGCTTAGAGACCGGCTGGAATCTCTGGATCAAATCAATTCTCCGTCAAGCAGCGGAAAAAGGCGCCAGCAAGCTGCCCGAGGATCTTCGACCCTCTCCCCTGTAAGAGGTGCCCTAACGAAGAAGCTCTTATCAATACTAATGGTTACTTCTTACTTCACAGTTCAAGCTGCCTAAGTTTGTCGCGATGTGGACCGATGAGAATGGGGTGTCGCGACCTGCGATGGATACGACGCCACCTATTCCGTGGTGGGTGGAAGAGGTGAGACGAGTGGGATGGGACCCCTTGAGACGGGCGGTGGAGGTGACTGAGTGAGTGAGTTAAACGAGTGTAGGAGCGCTGCTCGTTATATGGGGGCTCTCGCTATGTGCCTACTACACAACTAAGTTAGATGTCAAAGAATTCCGGATCATCGCGCTCTTAGAATATCATCTCAAACTCCAACAGTCTGCTCCATTCTGAGCTGTCGACTTAGCGCCATGCAGACGGCAGGAAGGCTGCCGGGAAAAATATGCCGCCTGCGCCTGCGCCTTGCCAATGAGCTAGAGCTAGCCAACTTTGGCCTCTAAGCTCGGTGGAAGAAAGGGCTGCCGAGTGACCATCTCACGTAGCCCATTTTTCACGCATATAATTGGCCCTATACTTGCACACGTGGGCACTCGTAACGACCCAGAGCGTGTATATTTTCTGCCTTCCGAAAGGTTCATATTTCGTATTAGCTAACTCTACGGCATGGCTTCATTCCCAAGCTCTTGCGTGCCATGCAATGCATGGGCCCGAATCCCTACTGAATTGAGCTGCTTATCAATTCGCATGAGCCAATAGAAGCCGTGCAGAGTCAATTCAGGCCGGCGTGCAACAGCCCATAGCTGGAACGACAGCTGCCGAATTACAGTCTTGCGTGCGCCAATGCATGCGCATGACACTCGGGCGATGCCGCGATGGTCCCCCCCCCAATAGCATAGCAGTTCCTCAAGGCATTGGTAGTCAGCTGAGCGTCCGTCGCTATACGCGGGCTAATAATGGACTAGAGCTGCCGAGCGACAGTCTCGCGTGGGCTTGCTTTACGCTCTGCGCTATCCGGGAGACGTGCTCGCATAAGCCCATCGAATACAATGGATTTATTACAGGGGAGTCTGGTTTGTGCCTGTATAAATCGTGGTTAATGAGGCAGCTGTCGCAGAGCGAGAACTGCGCAGGAGTATGTTTGGGAAAAATTAGAATTACTGCATATCGGCAGCTCCAATGGAAATCTCCGAAGCCACCTGCGCGGCCCAGCTACGCTTTTCGGCGGCAGCTTCCGGGTGCATTTTCTCATAGGCGCTGCTGCTCTGGGGCGCTCATTCCTTCTTCAATTTCAAGATTCAACCGCACGCCATGTCATCTGATGCAGGAGCCTCTATATTAGAAGCTGCACTTGCCTGCATTGGCCAAAGAATTGCCTCCGCTCTTATCCAACACGCCGATAAAGATAAAAATCATATCGCTAGCTTACACAATGAAGTGGTAGGAATTTCTCAGTGTTATATAGCGTATGAAACCTAGTTAATTATGGTTTTGTTCTAGCTTGCTGCTGCTTGGATTATTGGCCTTCTGGCATCAAGCGGGAGCTCCCCCATGTGCCAGAACCTGTCAGGGTCGCATTTCGCAGTTTCTCGGACATCACAAACCCAGGATCATTTGCAGCACCTGAGGAAAGCCTGCTGCTGCGGAGTGGGTGTAAGACATCAGTCGACCCAAGATTCGATTTCACGGAATGGTGGAAATTTGCAGAGGGCAAGAAATTGAGCAAGCCGTTTGATGTTAGTGAGGAGTTGGTCTCTGGGTTGCTGCAGGTTCTAGAGGCCGTAAGTGCCTTATTTTATACATAGGTTCTCTAATTAACCAGGGCTACAGAGGCTAGCTGGCGCAGAGCTTCGTGCCAGGACAATAAAGAGTTTCAAAGAGGCAATGCGGCAGCATCAAGAGATCGAAAGCCGCATTGCGTTGCTAAAATTGTTCCTGGAGGATGAATCTCAACGTTGCGATGAGAAAGCCGACTTCCTGGACAATTTAGACAGCTTGCATGAGGAGTAGATTGGCAGAATTTGAACGAGAAAAACAATTAATTATTTACATCTGTCCCCGCTTGAGAACTCCTGGGCCTCTCGGTCAACTTCCGAATATAAAGCTTCTAATTGGGCCAAAAGTTCCTCCAAAAACTCTTTATATTCGGACAGTTTCTTCTGCACCAATTCACAGTTCCATTTGGCTTTCAAAAGCCATTCTCTGTCGGCACCTTTTGGAAGATCCTAAAATTGCATTAGCTGAGACCGGTCAGATAGCGATCATAATCACCTTGCACATAAGTTTGTCAATAACAGGTTTTAATTGGGCCGCATTTTTTGGGACCCTGCCGATGTCTTCCATACGTTCAGGTACAGATTTGCTGCCGCCCTCTACTGCTCGCCTCTGGCTTTGGACAGAGTCTGATTCTTGCTCGTTGAGAAGCTCGATCCCCCTTCTCAAGGCAGAGCACATCTATGTGCATCCAGTCAAGGCAATAGAAATGGAATTAGCTTATATGGGCGCACCATCTCTTCATACGTTTCATTGCCCAACCGAGAGGAGAGGCATTTTCCTTCCGGATCTCCCCTCTGCATTGTAGACGGCAGCATGTCGAGGATCTTACGTCATGGCGCATGACATCATAGTTGACATAATCCACTTCGAGCCCAAAATAGAAAGATAAGCTGCCGATGAACCTATGCGACTGATATCGGCAGCTGCTGAAAATTGGCTTGCGGACCCATATCAGGGCTGCCGGTGATCGTACAGTGCCCAGATCTGGAGCTGCCGAGTAAATGCCGACCCGCTTCCCCTTGCTTGTTAGCTACCATGTCGACATCCAACTCCGGTAGAGGTCAGGACTTGACCCAGGAAGAACAGATTCTCCATCACCATGCAGCCATGATTAAAAAGGATCTGGAGGCGTATCACGCATATTCTAGAAGCCAAGAAGATTGGAAGGATTTGTTTAAAAGTCGTCTGGCACGCTTTATTCTTGCAGCTCACTTCTATAAGCCAGTCTCAGATTGATTTAGGTGAAATCGATGAACTTTTATGCCGACACCCGTAGTAGAGACTCGAACTTCGCCATCCGCGTTCATCCGCTATTATTGAGCCTCACCGAGACGATTGGTGTATCTGAGACGGATCCGGACATAAGCACCATCTCAGAGAATGACGAAAGGGCGTCGAGAAGCAATTTTTATACTTCGCCCAGCGCATTGCCGCCGCTAGAAATACATTTCTCAGGCCAAAATAGTCAGCGTCTTTCTTCCAATCAATATGGCCATGCTTTTACATCGATCAGTAGCTGGCTGCCGAGAATGCATGGCGGCATATGACCCTCGAGACAACTCAGGGGGGAGAGCAATGCCACTCAAGGCAATTCGGCAGCAAGATCCGATGCGCTAGAAGATAATTTAGTGCATATGGGCAGCACATCTCTGAGTACGCGCAACAAAGGGAAGAAGCGTCGACGCGCTTCTTCAGGGGTGTTCAAGGCAATCTCTCGAACACTCGCGGCCCAAAGGTAGCTGGGGTAGTGCATAGAGTCAAGGGAAAACATGCTCAGAAGGCAGGTTCATGTGGTGCTAATCCTTCTGAGTCCCCCCAGAAGACAAGTCAGACAGATCTGTCAAATCCATCCAAGAAGGTAGAGATCTGGAGGAAGAGCCCGTATGTTCATTGGAGTCCCTGCTCAGAACTTTGCTAAATGCCAATGACATATACCGCTTACTAAACGGACAGATAATGATACAGCCGTAGTCGAAGGGCTTAAAAATGAGGTCCAGGCTCTGAAAAGCAGGTGCGATATGCTCGAGAAGGCGCTAAGGCCTGCAATCGATATGCGATACGCATCAGAGGACTCTAGAGACTTTCGGCAGCATATTGTAAATATTCATAGGCACCAGGGAACGTTGGACTCTAGCTACCAAGGGGAAGAGTTTGAAGTCATTCCGTTGTATGCTTCTGGGTCAATACGAGAGCCTTAAACTTATCAGCAAGGGCGGGCGCTTTATGCGAGCCCAGCCGCCTGCTAGCTGCAGATTATGAGGCCCACGCGATGGTCTCGGCAGCAGCCCATTACGCTCTTGATGGGCCAATCCCAGCTGATTGTCGAAAATGCCATAGCGCATACAATGGGCCCATGCGAGGCTATGCGCACAAAGCTTACAAGCAACTGCAGGCCATCTCCACTTCTGGAAAGGGGCAGCCCATCCGCACCGCAGGCCCATGGCTGCATTCTTCTCGGTAGCCATCCTGCTAGCTTCACGCTATGCAGGCCCGCGCGGCAGTCTCGGCAGCAGACCCGTTGCGCTCTTGATGGGCCAACCTGAAGTCCTGAACTAATCGTCGAAACTTCCACAGCGGCGTGACAGCGCATGCAATGGGCCCATGCGGGGCCATAGGAACAAAGCTCACAAGCCACGTGGGCCATCTCCACTTTCTTGGAAAGAGGCAGCCGTCTGCACTGCTGGCCCATACGAGCATTCTGCTCGGCAGCATCACGTTAGCTTCACACTGCGCAGGCCCACGCGATAGTCCCGGCAGCAGTCGCTGTGCTCTTGATGGGCTAATCACAGCTGATCGTGTAAAATTCCATAGTGCATACGGCGGGCCCATGCGAGGCTATGCGCGCAAGAGCTTTGCGCTCTCGACGGGCCAATGCCAGCTAATCGTCAATATTGATGCAGCGCATGAAATGGGCCCATGCGAGGCCATGGGAACAAAAGCTTGCAGGGCACCGTGGGCCATCTCCACCTTCTCGAAATAGGCAGCCTATCCGCATTGCGGGCCATGCGAGCATTCCTCTCGGCAGCCATCGTGTTAGGTTCACACTGCGCGGGCCACGCGATGGTCTCGGCAGCAGCCTGCTGCGCTCTTGATGGGCTAATCCCAGCTGATCGTCGAAAATGCCGTAGCGTATACAATGGGCCTATGCGAGGCTATGCGCGCAAGAGCTTGAAAGTCACTGCTGGCCAACTTCGCCTTCTCGGCAAGGGAAGCCCACCTGCACTGCGGGCCCATGCGAGCATTCTTCCCGGCAGCTATCCTTCTAGCTTTGCACTATGCTGGCCCGTGCGATAGTCTCTGCGGAAGCCCATTGCGCTCTCGACAGGCCAATGGCAGTTAATCGTCAATACTGCTACAGCGCATGAAACGGGCCCATGCGAGGCCATGGGAACAAGCTTACAAACCACAGTGGGCCATCTCCACCTTCTCGGAAGTAGGCAGCCCATCTGCACTGCGGGCCATGCGAGCATTCTGCCCGGCAGCCATCATGTTAGGTTCGCACTACGCGGGCCCACGCGATGGTCTCGGCAGCACCCCGCTGCACTCTTGATGGGCTAATCCAGCTAATCGTCGAAAATGCCGTAGCGTATACAATGGGCCTATGCGAGGCTATGCGCGCAAGAGCTTGAAAGTCACTGCTGGCCAATTTCGCCTTCTCGGCAAGGGGAAGCCCACCTGCACTGCGGCCCATGCGAGCATTCTTCCCGGCAGCTATCCTTCTAGCTTTGCACTATGCTGGCCCGTGCGATAGTCTCTGCGGCAGCCCATTGCGCTCTCGACAGGCCAATGGCAGTTAATCGTCAATACTGCTACAGCGCATGAAATGGGCCATGCGGGGCCATGGGAACAAAGCTTACAACCACAGTGGGCCATCTCCACCTTCTCGGAAGTAGGCAGCCATCTGCACTGCGGGCCCATGCGAGCATTCTGCCGGCAGCCATCATGTTAGTTCACACTACGCGGGCCCACGCGATAGTCTCGGCAGCAGCCCGTTGTACTCTTGATGGCTAATCCCAGCTGATCGTCTAAAATGCCGCAGTGCATACAATGGCCTATGCGAGGCTATGCGCGCAAGAGCTTGCAAGACACTACAGGCCAACTTCGCCTTCTCGGAAAGGGGCATCCCATCCGCACTGCGGGCCTATGCGAGCATTCTGCTGGCAACCATCCTGCTAGCTTCGCACTATGCTGGCTCGCGCGATAATCTCGACAGCAGCCAATTGCCCTCATGACAGGCCAATTCCAGCTAACGTCAATGCACTGCAGGGCATGAAATGGGCCCATGGGAGGCCATGTGCACAAGTGCAACAATTCTCCGCAGGTCAGCTCCGCCTTCTCGGAAAGGAGTAGCCCCTCTACACTGTGGGCCATGCGAGCATTCTGCTCGGCAGCCATCCTGCTAGCTCTGCGCTATGCAGGCCAGCGGCAGTCTCGGCAGCAGCACATTGCACGTTCGATGGGCCAAGGCCAGCTAATCGTTAAAATCATATGGCGCACGCAATGGCCCATACGAGGCCATGCATGCAAGAGCTTAGAAGCTGCCGCAGGCCAACTTCACTTCCTCGGCAAGGGCCAGCCCACTCACACTGCGGGCCCATGCGTAAATATGCCCAGCGTGTCTCAATGGGCCCATACGAACACATGCACTTGTTACTCAACATGGGCCATGTTGGGTTTCCCGATTCACACGACTGATTTGCATGTTGGTTCTACCGACTACTACGACATTGTATGTCACATGGGCTCGTT
>JAGKRU010000012.1:0-2500 GCA_022884055.1 Russula griseocarnosa
AGTCCGGGTTGAAACATTGTCAGGTGGGGAGTTTGCGGGCGGCACATCGTTAAAAGGATAACGCAGGTGTCCTAATGGGGACTCATCCGAGAAACGAAATCTCGAGTAGAGAACCAAAGGGTAAAAAGTCCCCTTGATTTTGATTTCAGTGTGAATACAACCTGAAGTGTGGTATCGATCCCTTTAGTCGCCTCGGAGTTGCGAGGCTAGAGGGTGCCACAGAAAAGTTACTGCAACAGGATAACTGCTTGTGGCAGCAAAGCGTTCATAGCGACGTTGCTTTTTGAAAGCGCCCCTTGATGTCGCTCTTCACTTATATCATGACCGACAGCAGAATTCGGCATACAGCACCGCTCTTGTGATTGTTCACTCACTTACATTCATGTAGCGAATGAGGTGAAAGCTTGGAGGTTCTATACCTCGACTCACTGTATCACGCGTTGCTTGTAGTATAGTGGAGTGTTGCCATGTTGTCATAGATATATGGCAAGCGCAGACGAGGCTTATAGCATGGCGCAGACACGCGACGCATCTCACTCGCCGTTGCACCAGAGTCGCTACTACTCTTAGAGGAACTTAGATACGAGACGGAAATCTCCCCGTTCATTCGCAAGGATAATATTCGGATGTAATTTGCGCTGTTACGCCTGATCCGTCAGTGAATAGGCGCGAAGCTATCATCTGCTGGATTATGGCTGAACGCCTCTAAGTCAGAATCCATGCTAGAGACGACAATGTTGGTCCCGCGCGTGTTAGATGTGTTTGAATAGAAGCTTTGCTCGTGAACCAAATGAGGTGGGCTCGATTGGCTAGACGGAATGTCTGGCCAGTTTGTCCACGAATTGCAATCATGATGTATGTGCGGGGGTGAATCCTTTGCAGACGACTTGAATCAGGACGGGGTACTGTAAGCAGTAGAGTAGCCTTGTTGCTACGATCTGCTGAGTTAAGCCCTTTGTTCTACAGATTTGTTTGGCCTTTCAAGGTCGGACGTCTCTCTTTTCCTTCTCACCTGCAACTTTAGGGCAGGCTGGCTTCACTTGTAGTGCATCGTTTATGTTTAGGGCAGGTTATTATCGTATGTGTATAGATTTAGGGCCGGTCATTATCTGCACTTGAAATGAAAAACCATGGCACCTAGATTCCATGTGGTCCCCCACCATGGTACTAACTGGGCAACACTTTGGTTAACTGCGCAGATCAAACGGGATGCGGTGCTTTCAAAGTCTATGGCCATGGATAAGTGCACTTTATAAGAAGACACTAAATTTCCCATTATTATTATAACAATGTCTAGATCGATATGCCCCACATTTCGGAACATCAGTTTTGGCTTTTAACATCGACGGCCTCTTTTGACAATTATCTTGTGAAGGACAGTCGTTACAAAAGTAAACACAACCACCGAGATAAGAAATACTACGTGATGTCATAGTACAGAGTCTGACACTACGTTTGAAGGTGACAACGGCCCCACGAAACACGGTCAGCCTGAAGGCAAACTTAAGCCTCGCACTAAAAATGGCTTTTCTTTTTAACACAAAGGCCAGTTCCTTTAACAGAACCTAGATCGTACACTACGTGTGGCAACCCTTTATATTGAACTGAGGTCCATAAGTTGAAAGCCAACGTACGTTATGAGGTAAGAAGGATGCGTGGTTGGAGGGTTTTCGTCTTTTTATCCTTCTTGCCTTTGGGCAAGTGTACTTTTGCTTACATCAAGGGTTCTTCTTCTTAGCGTAAGCACCGGGCCCACAAAAGGCCAACATTTTCTACAGATCCAATTTGCTTTTAAATGCCCCCTCGTTTGGTCTCATAAACTTTACGGAAAGGCTGACAAACTTTTCAGACCTGTAGCACCTAAGTCAGTGACATACAAACCACAGCATACCCAAATCGCACTTGCTTGTTGTTAATCAGACCTGACGGATCATACCAAACCTTCATCTACCTTACAGCCTACAACCTTGGCTGCTTGGTCAGGAAAGAAATATGTCTGTTCCTCCTTGGGTTCAATGGAGAAACGGGGAGTGTTCAAAAAGACCCCCATGGTCAGGGGGGCAGCAGTGTCAAGGTGTCAAATTCGGGAGTTGAAGGCCCCTTCTGCCCCTCCCAGATTGCATTCGATGCCAAAGGCACTATAGTGACTTTTGGAAACGTGTCCACAGATTCGCATCTGTTTGATCTGACAACACTTTTTTAGATTGC
This sequence comes from Russula griseocarnosa, assembly GCA_022884055.1. Lineage (NCBI taxonomy): Eukaryota > Fungi > Basidiomycota > Agaricomycetes > Russulales > Russulaceae > Russula > Russula griseocarnosa. The sequence continues at coordinate 2,209 of JAGKRU010000012.1, forward strand.
AGAGCTACTGCATTAGGCCTGCAAACCACCCACTTGACTTGACACTGCACAGGATCCAGCCCAAGCACTCGTACATATTTTGTCAAGCTCTAAACCCTGAGCTGGCCCACGATGAGGGACCCTGTATGTGTTTTGAGATAAAGGGGTGCTGGATATGATGTAAGAGGTGGAGGAACAACGTTCAAGGGTTGAAGCCGAAAAGAGGCAGAGTAGGCTAGTTTTTATGTATGAGATCGACCCCTATGACGTAGCATCTGTTTGTAGGTTAAAAGGACTTTTAAGGTGTCCCTAA
>JAGKRU010000012.1:52500-257771 GCA_022884055.1 Russula griseocarnosa
GGCTGCGTCAGGTCCTGATGCTCGATCCATGCAGCAAAGAGGTCGACCGTCTCTGGCGGTTGTTTTGACGTGCCGATCGCGGACCATGCGCCCGTGCGTTCGCCAACGGACAAGGAAAGTACGGTCGGCTCCACGTCAAAGCAATAACCAACGCCTCCGTGCCAGAGTGACGATACGGTACGGTCGAACGTCTCGTTGCCGGGGGCATCGAAAACCTCGTTGTCAACGTAGATGGGGCCTGAATGCCGTCTCTGGTCCAAGACGGAATAAACCGGTGCGGAACTGAGGGAAGTGAGGTCGGCTATCATGACGTATTGGGTATCGTCGTCAAGGAAGAACCAGGCTTTTTGCCAGCTGAACGCTTTGGTATATGGATTGAGATACTGCATGGCTGCGGCACCAGTTTTGCCATTTGATACGCCGCCTACGAATGACTCGAGCCCTTTCCATCCGGCATTGGCGCAATTGAGTGGTGTAGCACCGTAGTCTACCGTAGTACCGGGAATGAGATTCCAATCCCAGGCCGCAGCGATGTCTTCGTACTCGTCACCTCGCAAGTAAGTGTAGAGGGTACCATCAGCCAGGTGGAAGCCCAGCGGCTAGTGTAAAACGTCAGACGCTAGGCTCGTTTAGACAAGTTGGCAATACAAACGTTTTGGGAGTTGGTACATTCTGTGTTCTCCGTCCGTGTCGAATACATTTTCAGCGTGGAGACATGGCCAGAACCACGCTGAACCTGAAAACGAGTCAGACTGGATGTTCCGGCTGTTGGTGCTCTCCGCTCACCATGTAATCGTTATTGTAAAAATTCCTGTTACCAATGAGATTCCCTGCATTCGCATCCATGGTAGACTTGACAAGGTTGTGGTAGACTCGAGTCATAATGGACGAATTCCACAGTTCTCCAAGCTGTAGGACTTCGGAAAGATTGAGATTAAGACTGCCCGTGGCTCTGAGAAAAACATCAGGAGGGTCCTTGCCAATTTTGAACAAATGACGCACTGTTGATCGATGACGGGGAACGAGATGAACCGGGGCAGAGTGCTCTAATACTCATTCAGTTTACGCAATGGGTTGGAAAGACGGAGGACTCACGAAGTCCCAATGAAGTACATTAGTCTCCACGTTGCGGTATATCATCCATTGGTCGCCGTCAATCAAAGTCTCAAAGGCATGTTGAGAAGTAGCATTGGCCGCATTCTGGGTCCCAGCGGCATCGATCTGTAGTTCGAGAACATCATTGGAACTAGTCAGGATTCGTAAGTAAGCTTGATGAAACTGAACGGGATTGCTGAACACACTAATCCTTGCCATAATTGCCGTTGTACAGAAGACCACCGTGTTGGCCGAAACTGCCATCCGGCTTAATGCCATCGACCATAACCCCGGGTTGTATGACCACCTCGGCGTTAATGCGATCATAGGCCTCAATGATAAGGGTTGAATTCGATGTCAATAAGGCAAGATTTACTCCGATGCTCGCTACGTCCAATATGTTGGCGCCAGTCAGGAAGCTTTTCCCCTCGTAAAATGTGTCATAGGCACGCGCAAGAATGGAAGTGCAGCCGTTGACTTGCGTTGAGTTAAGCGAGGAGTTAAACAGCAAGCAGCTCCCGCCAACAAGTTTAGGGATCAGTATGACCTACACGGGTAGTCGGTAAAAATGAGAATCGATTCGGAGGACATGAAATAACTCACATTCGAGAACCAGTTCGTGTTCCAAAGACCGGGAGTGCCACATGGACATGCTGTGGTGTTGCCTTGATCCAAACATCCAGGAACCGTGAAGTCCCGTGAGAACCAGAAATTCATGGCAGAGGATATGGCACTAGCGAGGGCCGGGTCACCCGCATATTTTTCGGCACCCTTGAGACCACCATGCCAAGCGGCGGTCATGGTCACTATATTAGGTCAAGAACTGAGAACGAACAAGTCCGATTTTTTAAAGTACGTACGGATGCGGGTCCAATGCGTACCGGCAGGCCAGTTGGCGCGCTGTGCAGGACAACCAGACGTATAATTTATCTCGGCAGCAGGCCAGCTTCCATCAGGACCCAATGCTTGCAGCCTAGGGCACCAGGGTGTAAGATGTGAACGAGGAAAGGCACAAAGTGGAGACGTGCCACGAAGCTATGCTTGACACCATGGTGGCGGAGGTAGTAATAAAGCCAAGTCTTCGTTGAAGGACTGTATCCATACCCTGGGTCGGGCTTGTAGGAGATGAGGCTGACGACAAAGATGGCGAGCCAGGGGGGTACACCGAAGCAGTGAGGGCTCGGAGGGGAATACAGACTAGGTAAATGAGAGAGACTAGTTTCATTATGCGAGGAAATGAGTGAACGCTCTCGAGGAGACTTTATAGTGCAGGCCGATAGACTGATGGGCTGAAAGAAGCATCGAGCATAAAACCTGTCATTATTAGTCGGATTCAGAATTAATCGACGCCGTGGACTGAGGAGCGGGTAACGGGTAATAGCGGCAAAAGCCGAGAATGATGATTCCAGCGTAAATCGGTCACGCTCATCACGCTCACCCATCCCTCGCTTTTCCTGCGGTCACTTCTCCCCTTCAGCTGCTGCTATCGCCCCCGTCTCCCCTTTCCCTTTCCTAACGCTCCTCTCCCTCGTCCCTTCTCCCTCTCCTTTCCCCCTCCATGCCTTCTGACTCCCCTATCCATGCCCGCGCTTCGTGTACGTCTCCTTTCCCCCGCATTTATCCTGTCTCTCGTTGACCTTCACCCAGCCTCTCCTCAGGGCTCCAGATCTCCGTCACCATCTGGACGTGACATTCTTACCCTTCGTGCTCTTGTGAGCACAAGGGATGCTGGCGTCATCATCGGAAAGGGCGGTAAAAATGTTGCCGACCTCCGTGAGCAAACGGGAGTCAAAGCGGGCGTCAGTAGAGTCGTAACGGGCATCCATGAGCGTGTCCTAAGTATCAGCGGTACTGTTGAGAGTGTTGCCAAGGTATGTTCATGCGTTCCGTTGAGAATTTATCTTCCCCCTGATTTTTCCTCCTCTTCAGGCATATGCGCTCATTATCGCACAGCTCGTCGATGCAAACCCCTCTTCCCCCACCGTCTCCACCTCATCTTCTGCTCACACTTCTATGCGCCTCTTAATTTCACATAACCTCATGGGCACTATCATTGGCCGCGGAGGCCTCAAAATAAAGGCCATACAAGATGGCTCCGGGGCTCGTATGGTCGCTTCCAAGGAGATACTTCCCCAGTCTACCGAGCGGGTCGTTGACGTTCAAGGCTCACCCGAGGCTATCGGCCGTGCTATCGAGGAAATAGGCAGATGCTTATTAGAAGACTGGGAAAGGGGCCTCGGCACTGTTCTCTACGATCCCGGCGTGGCTGATGAGCGCTCCAGCGGACGGCGTTCTCACGGTTATCAATCGAATTACAACGGCAAACGTACCAATGGTGACTCTAATGCACGTGCCCCTAGCCCTCCGTCGCCAACAACAGCAGGAAATCCGGCCAACCTGCGCACTCAAAATATCTCCATACCGTCTGATATGGTTGGCTGTATCATCGGTCGTGGTGGCACCAAAATTACGGAGATCAGGCGCCTTTCTGGTTCTAAGATCTCCATTGCCAAAGCACCGCACGATGAGACAGGCGAGCGCATGTTCACTATCGTTGGTACCCCAGAGGCAAATGAGAAGGCACTTTTCCTGCTTTATAACCAGCTGGAGAGTGAGAAGGAGAGGCGGGTTGGCAAGGAGCATCAGAGCCAAGAGGAGGACCCCCAGGACTAGGTCTTTCTCAACCCTTCACATCGACGTCTCGCTCTTCAGGCTTTCGCAATGGCTATTGATGGGATTATATTCACGGGCATTGACCCACTAGTGTTCATATACATGTATCGATCTTCTCATTTCCACCACGTCGTTATTGCGCCAGTCATGACGGACCTCTCGCCTAAACGTCTTATCATGCTTCAAATTGCCACATCCTTCGCGCTTCTTGTCCCCTCTCAAAACGTTAAAGTCGACTGGTTGCTCCCCGCTATCTCCTTTTAGTTTCTTCGCCTGCTGAGTTGGCGCCGATGCTATTTTTGAGTGTGGAAGGGCTGCCTTGTGCGTGTCTCTTCGTTCTTTCTCTATTCTCTTTACTCCAAATGCGGTGTATGTGCATTCTCCAGTCATTCCCTGTACGTATCTACTGTTGGTCTCAGATGAAACCTTTACCGTACTGTTTGTGCAATTGTGCTTAGTACCGTGCGACGTTTTAACCGTATTAAACCACGTTTTATTTCGCTGCTTCTTCGGCCCGGATTTGCCGGATGGACCCGGCCTCTGTTGCTCGTTCGCTCGCGAGTGCGTTGGTGAACCCCTACTCTCGCTCGCTCCCTCATCCACCTCAACACAATGTAAACTCCCATGGATACACCTACTCCTCCACTTACAACCCTTCGTCTTATCCGTCTATCTCCGCCCCCTCTTTCAGCAGTCTGCCTTCGTCTTCCGCTCCTCGCAGTCTTCCTCGTGGTACCCCACCAACGCACTGGTACACCCCCGGCAGTAGCAAATGCACTTATTCGGGCTGTACATTCACCGGCTCTGCGAACTCAGTGCAAATACACATGATGGACCGTCATCTTATCTATCCACCAGGATGGCATACTCGCAAGCGCGAGCCGGATTGGGATGCAGACCCGAGCCTGAAGAGGTACGTCCTCGTCCATACGCAGCCAGGAAGGGCTATTTTAATCGTTTTTTCGTGTCTTCCCTGGCTCCCCGCAGTAAACCCATTCCTATCCTAGGCACGAACGTGCGACTCGATACGCCCGAAGAAATCGCAGCATGGATCGCGGAGCGTAAACGCCGCTGGCCAACAGACACGCGCGTCGCGGAGAAGAAGCGCAAGCTAGAGCAGGCTATGGCGAATGGCGAGTTGAACCCCGATCACCTCGCGCTGATGGGAGGCAAACGTTTCAGACCTATGTCGTCTGACGCGGATGTGACGAGAATGAGACGGGGGAGAGGCGGAGCCCCCTTCGGATTCGGTGTGAACCGCGGTCGGGGTCGGGGTCGAGGTCGAGGTCGCGGCGCATATAGTCAAAATCGCGTACATGAGAGAAGCGTCGCCCGTGACGGCATTGTATCCTCCGCTCAGACCGTGCCATCGTCGAGGTCGCCAGCTGTGAAAGATACGGTGCTTCCTCCGCCAAGTTGGTCAAGCGGACCATCAGCGAGGGATGTGGATGCGGCATCGCATCTAGGCGAGGATGATAATGACAGTGATGACAGTGGCGGCGGCGATGACGATGACGACGCCGCACCAGAGGTGATGTCTGCCAAGCCACCGCCAGGTATTGTGGCGTACGGATCGTCTTCGGACGCCGAGCCGGAGAAGCCACATGCTGTCAACGACCAGCCGGGACCCGGCATCACATCTTCCTCGCGTAGTGGGTCCGATGCTGTTTCCGCTAGCCAACAATCGAGCCTCCCAAAGGCCGAGTCCGCAAATCGTCCTCGTAGAGCTCCGCCACCCCAGCCAAAAAAGCCACCACGAAATCCATTCGCAGCACGTCCATCTCTTCTTCGTAACGTGAGCGAGAACATCATTGCTTATACTGCCCGTATCCCCTCTGATTGTACTGACGGTCGTGCACGCTTGTTTTTAAGCTTTTGCTACCCGAGATTCGCGTGACCGTGTCCAATCTCTCCCAAGCCATCCATTTCCTGGTCGAGAATGATTTCTTACAAAATGTTGAGCTGAAGCCAGGAGAGGCAGATGAAAAACGAATCGAAGTTCTCGGCGAGCATCCCGCTGAACCCGAAGCGGAAACGGAGCATGCAGACACACCACACCCAATAGGGTAACCGATGAAACCCAGCTTATTTATCTATCGTACGCTACGATAAAAGAAAACGTTGAGGAATTATTGAGACGACTTGCTCTCGTCGCTCTCGCTTTCGCTTCCACTCTCGCTTCCCTCCTCGTGATCTACCTCCAATGTCCGTCTTTCAACGACAAAGCCCGCGGCTTTCAAACCATTGCTGATTTCCTGTACCTTTCCCGGTGCAGTTACCGACACAACGACCGAGGTCGAAGCATCAAACAGTGGGAGGAAGTACTGCTGCAATACTCGTAGAACGTCGTCCTTACTTACTTCTTGGTACTTTTCAAGGAGATCAGTATTATGATTCTGTGATACACCCTTGAGTGCTTGGTTCACGAAAGATGTCACCGCCTGGGAGATAATAAGCGCGTCAGCCATAGCACGCTACGATTAGGCACCAACGAACCGCTCGCCCGGGAGTCGAGACGCCCTTCGTCACGCTGAAAACAATACTACTCTTGGCAGCGTCCAGAACTGTATCCTCCAGTGCGATCTGCAAGGTATTAATTTGGAATGATGCTCTAGCATAGACACTTAATAACATACCGAGCCATCAACGAGACCGCGGACGACAGTCGCCCCTTGTTTGAAAGCTTCAAGGCTGTTTGAACTCTGCCAAGATGAAGGGTCTCAACAACGAGGATGTGGCAATCAGATAACACCAGAACGTACTCGATAGAGCGAGAACGTGAGCCGGCCAGCCTCGAGGTCAATTCCAACGTAAGCGCCATACGCTAGCCCTGAACCTCGGATGTACCGCTGGAGCTCCATAAGTAGTGTAGAAAATTGTGAATAGGAAATACACACCCAAAGGAAACTCTCTGTTGCGCTCAGGATTTCTGCCGCAACGCGGAGAGCGAGGTAGTCTGGGTGATCGAACCCTTGAATACCTTTCCCAATATGATTGACAAATGAGCTTTCGATGGTAGGGAGTGTGACTACGACAGCCTAGCCAAACGCGTCAGCTTGTGAGGATTCAATAGCAATAACGACCATGTTACATGTTTCGTCGGATTTTTGCCGATATTGCTCAGCGTATCCGATGCCAAGGGGACAGATGATAGTGGTGCCTCCTTCAGTAGTCAAAACAAGTCAGTAAGAAATCCTTTAGATGTGGGTGGCGAAACTCACCGGCAGGACGGCACAGAAGTACTTATTCCAAATACTCCTTGGCTCGGAAACACCCAATATATTCCCGGTTACAGAGAACCTTACCCCGGTGGGGTCGGTAACTCGTAACGCAGATAATTAGAGAGAATAGCCGGTGTTGTGCACAAGATACTCACTGTATTGACGGAGACTTTCGAAGTCTTTGATAACTTCTTCGGGAGCTTCGTGGATTTTTTGTGAGAGGCTCCGGATGAAGTCGGACTGAATAAGCACTCCGCCAGCCCGAGAGGTAGAGCTTTCGTCGTGCAGCAACTCCGCCGTAACAGCCGATAGAACCGTGCTCCCATCTCGTTTGAGTCCAGGTAATGCCTGTTGAATCTGAGCCACTGTAATCTGTAGCCTTTGCAAACCGCCCTCATTTTAGCACTTAAGTCGCAACAGAACTAGGTAACAGGGCATACCTCTCCTTTGTAAATTCACTGCCATAAAGAAGGTCCCTCAACCAAGCCACCGCCAACTCATACTTGGCCACTTCCACACGTATGGCTACGCGCAGCGTCTCCGTAAACATTCCTGAGGTACCGAGGCCGACTTCGTAAAAGACAGTTTGTTCGTCCAGTTGGTCAACAACTTCCTCATGAGAGAGACGTTCGCCAGACTGGCGCTTTATAGGTAGAGAAAAAAAGGAGCTGAGGTACGGTTGGATGTATCTACAACAACCATGAGTACGAATAGCCGCATAGTGATGAAGTACGCACGGGCGTAAGTGACTAGGTAGTCTTGCTAAGGATAGAAGAGCATGGACGGTAACGAAATCGGACTGATGCGCGAACTTTGAGCTTGGTCCGGCAGAAAATATAAGGGTACGTACCTTGACGTGGTCGTATTGGACGAAAAATGGTAGGGGCGGGCCATCCCCGCTCACATGACGGCTAATATCGTTTGCCACAGTCGGCACCTCGTTCTTACGGCCGGCTCCTGCTTGCTGAACGCTCTGCACAGGGATCCAAGAGATACTTTTCACATCGGGCAAGGGGAAAGACTTCAAAACCTCGGTTGGTATCGGTTTGTCATGTTCAGCCTTGGCCTCTTCGAGTTCCTTAGCTCTCTGAGCCAAACCTTCAGGACCTAGAGTCGCTTTTTGTTTTTCTATGCGAGCCTTTTCTTCTTTTTCAAGGCGCTCTGCGACGGCGGCAGAAGGCTTTCCGCGAATAACAACCCGATTGGGGGCAACAAAGTATCTGCAAAATATAATGAGCTATGTAAGATAAATGAATGTTGCACAGAATAAGCGCACTTTTGGATAAGGTCAGCCCATTGCTGACTTGACCAAGTTCTCAACGTATTGTAGAACTTGATCTCATCCAGGGCTTCCTCGATCTGAGAACCATCCGAGCGTCCATAGAGAAAGTCGGCAATCATAGTTGGTGAGAATGTATCTCCACCATCGGATTCGACTTTGCTGCGAAGCTTGAAAATTCTTAGAAACTGCTGATACAGTGCCACGAAACAGAAGACTACCTGGCGTTCATCCCGATCAAGAACCATTCTCATGCGATTTAGGTCTATACCCTCCTTGACAATACGGTGGAGACTCTCGTGGAGCTTAGCGTCAAATGTATCTAGGTGCTGAGTCGGAACGGAACCAACGTATATCGTTAAATCGGACAGTGTCGCTCTGGATTCGGTTCCGATATATATGTAGGTGCTGCAATCGGCGAGATGAGAATAACCTCATATAGGGGCCAACAGGACGCACCAGAGAGGGGATTCTATCTCTACGAACTCTTTATTGAGAGGTGCAGTAGGAGAAGACGTAAGATATGCGCTCAGAGTTTCAATTGCCTGCGTTATGGTAAGCAAAGGTGTGAGACGGGGAAGAGATGCGTGCCTTAAACTCGATCAAATCATCATTGCGAGGGCCCATGTAATATATCAACAGCTCCCCTGTACTTTCATCTTTCTCCGGGAATTCTACAGTGTGCTCGATGAGTTCTGGGATAGGCTTCCGCTGGGCGCTGGGTGTCTCCAGGAAGGGCCGTTTCCACCCAGGTGGCTTTGGACCTTTATTTTGACCGTGCGCAATGATATTGGGCTCGACTTCATTCTGCACAAGAGACAAGAGGGTCTCTGTCCCTCCGGAGAACTTTCCAGCAACGATAAGAGACAAGTTGTGAGGAACATAATAGGTCTTGTGGTAGTCCCGAACTGGAAATTGTCAGTACTGAGTTTGAATGAAAAGTATAAAAACCCATTACTTTGCTCAACAGTTAGTTTTCGAAGGGCAGCCATCAATCCACCAGTTTCACTTCGGTAGGCGCTCCCCGGAGGGTTAAGTAGACGTTGCGCTCTGAGGGTATGAAATATCCGGACAGTAGAATCAAACGGCGAAGCTCAGAATATGATACGTCATTGACGTACTGAAGGGCCATAAGATCCCCCGAAGTGTTTTCCCGGCCTTGCATTTCGGAGTAGACAACACCCGAATCCTCGCCTTGCGGATTAATGTGATGTACCTAAGAAGGGCAAGCTAGTCGGATAGGCGTAGGCGCAGGAAGGCTTCAGCAGACCTCGGTAGTAAACCCATTCTTTGTGATGGTAGGATATAGGATATGATCGACATAGATAGGAAGAATTTGCAAAAATCCCGCCTCTCCAGCGGTGGAGACTGTATAAGCAGTGTGGTCCGTGTCGGTCCATGCATTGGTGCCATTGGAGAAACCACGGTTTGCAAAGTGGTCTATGATGCCTTTGTACGGGTACTTCTCCGAGCCCATGAAGACCAGACTTGGAAGACGGCTTTGTCAGGTACGAGGCCACGCGTACCCAACGTGTACTCACTGTTCTAGGGTGTGTGGACAACCAGTATCATTGAAAACTGCGTATTGTAAGACAACCATGAATTTGCGAAGGCAGAGTTCGCGTACTCTCAGTGGCCACCACAAAGTAACCACGCACGAGGGGAGCTATTGACAAAGCGAATATACACGTAAGAAGAGGGGGGAGGCTCACGGCTGCGGTGAATCGCTCACCCTCGTAATCCAAGTGAACTACATTGAGACCAGTAACTCTACTGCGCCAGCTGGAAACTGTGACTTCAGAAAAGTCGATCTTGACGCGATTTATGAGATCAAAGTCTCCGAAAGTCTCGGACGACGATCGATTCAAGGTTTGAGGCATGTCGGGTTGCAAAGCCTGAGCAAGTCGGGAGGTGTTGGTGGAAAAGAAGGATGATGAAGTTGGCCTCGATAGTCGTCTTTTAAAGAAGGACAATAGCCGGTTCATGCCACTTGTTGTAGTAGGTGAGGGAAAGGCAATGCGCGGGACCGCGTTTATTCAAGGCACAGCATTACCCAGGCGCACACAAAAACACAGCATTTTTTTAATTCCATTTTGGTTAGTACAGTATGCCAGGGACATACACTCTCACTCCAGAACAGCTTGCCCTTCGAGAGGCACGTCGTTTGGAGAAAGAGAACGCTGCTGCCTCCACCCCTTCAAGGTCCCTTGTGAATAATGAAAAGGGTCGAATAGTGCCACGACCCTGGGTGGCACTCCAGGATAGGGATAGCCAATGGCACACAAACGCCACCCATCGCGATACTGCGAAGATTATGACATGGAACGTTCGTAATTTTTTTTTGTTTTCTGTTCCTGTGTACACAGCGACGGATAGGTTATGATCTCCGCACTTATACAACTGCTTCCAGCTCTTAGCCCAATGCCTCGTCCGTGAGTGGAGATCGGTCATACTTACGATTTGAATGCGGAGCTAAACTTACCCCAAGGTCGCGAACTTTTCCCCGACAGCGACTGCCTAAAGTCTACCCAGCGAGAGCACATGCTCTTCAAGGAAATCCTTTCTGCGGATGCAGACATCCTGTGTCTTCAAGTGAGAAATAGCCACACGAACTGCGCAATGTCACACATGCTTATCCCCTCAGGAGGTTGATCGATTAGAAAGCTGATACCCGTTCTAGAGGAGGCCAATTACGGCCATGTGTATGCAGCCGGACCTCGGAAGAAGCATGGCTGTCTTATCGGCTTCCGCAAAGACTCTTTGGCAATTCGTGACCAATTTGTCCTTCATTATGACGAATTAGACATCCGCAACGATCATGGTAATGAACTCTCGCGCAAAGGTTTGAGCTTCCGGACGAAAAACATAGCCAACATCGTCGCTTTGGAAAGGCTCGGGCAACCCAGCGAAGGCTATATAGTCGCCACAACCCACCTGTTTTGGCACCCTTCGTCAGTTCAACTCCGATTGATTGAACGAGCGCATAATACAGCTAACTTTTAATATACTCTTTACTTCCACTAGATATGCATATGAACGGGCCAGGTAAGTGGGTTTGTTCGATGTGTCCGACCACAGTCATTCGATCCGCTCTCAGACAGGCAGGCATCTTACTTCGCGAAGTCGTCAAGTACCGTGAAAGCTCAGGGCTGCTGTCCTGGCCGTGCTTCCTTGGAGGGGGCAAGTCACGCATCCATCTGATGCTCTCCGAGCCTTTCCCTGATGATCGCTTCCCGCACACACCCTCAGACTTCAACTTTAGTCCTGAAGAACCGGGCTATGCTCTCTTAGTTGGAGACGTGTTGACATCAGCCCAAGAGGAGCTTCTAGAAAGATCTCGCGTCGTACACGTCTCTGTCGACCCTACCGTACCGCTCACTAACCCCGCCGCGGCCAAAGACGACGAAGATGGCGGCGGCCAGGCCGATCCGGACAGGGTGATCACGAACGCACGCGAGGCTTTGCCGGCTGATGGCTTGCTCGACTCGTCCGAATTTTTGGACCTTTTTGCTGTTACCACCCCGCGTCCGCGCAGTTTGTACGATGAAGGTCAGAGGCTTTTAGAAACCATTTCTAGTCCTAGCCCCGTTCCTCGCTACGGCGAACGTTTGGGATTACCACCTCATAAACGAGGCGCATATGAACCGGAATGGACTAGCTATACACACTACTGGAAGAGCGTGTTAGGTGAAGTATCTCGCCGAACTCGGTTCAAACATAATTGAACAAAATTCTCAGATTACATTTGGGTCATCGATCCTCCGAACCGAAGAGCTTCTATTATGCGCCTGCTTCAGCCACACAGAACAGAAAACCTCCACCCTGGCCTCCCTCGCAAGGGGATATCTGGTAGCGACCATGTCTCGCTTGCAGCCGAAGTTCAATGGGATGGCATTTATTAAGATAGTCGTAAATTCCATATCATCTGGGTATCAAAAGTCAAAAAAAAGTGATCGAACCGACAAAATGAGTGTGTCCATGTAAAAGGCGAAAACCGAAAATATATGTTCGAAATTTCAAAGGCCCTTTCTCGCTTGACCCCGGTGTATTGCTTGACTTTGACTAATCATTTTGCACGGGCCCGCAGTGCAGTTATCTCGCCACATCGCCACAATCGGTGTTGCACCGCTTGCTCCCCTATCCCTATCCCTATCCCAATCAACCACCATCCAACCGACATGCTCGGAAGAGGTCACCGTGTACTTCAACTTCAAAGACACAACGCCATCATGGCAAAATAGTGATGATAAATGCGGGCGACTCGGACTCGGATTTGTTTGGACAACGGGGTTGTACTGGGCCAACTGCTTCCCACTCATGTGCCCGTTGCACCCAAGACTCGGACTTGGACAATACAATAAAGGGGGGCCGCTGGGCCAGCGTGCCCGTGCCCATCACGCCACGCACTATACTAGTGTGCCCTTGCACTGGGTGTTCTATATCAGTAAACACATCTGGTAAGGATATGCTAATATACAGTACATTCTATTAGGGAGGATCATCATGCATCTACCGTGGGCCTAAGTTATCTGTTTTGGCTACACGCTGCTTTTTCGATGGGCATAGCTGTATTGCTTACTTACTCGTCTGTACCGCCATGCACCAGCATCTCCTTGTATCTTGCCTAGCGCAGCTTGTCGGATGTTTTAACTACTGCTTGCCCTGTACATCTACCTCGCTTGCTTTGCCTTTTCGTGCCCTTCACAGTTATACGCATTCTTCGGATGTTCGGGCCGTCGTCTCGGGCCCCTACTATACTGTAAATGTCCAAATGAACACCACCTGTGTATTATTCTAGATTGGCCCTAAGTGCATGCAAATACTAACTGGGTATCAAAAGACAAGAAGTAACCAGCGAAAGAGGGCGTGTACGTGTAGTAAAAAAGCAAGAGCGTCTGGATGTCATGGTTAACGTATTACCGTCCTATCTGAACCTGCCAGGAGACTCTCGTATAGTCCAACAGCGGACTGTTCGTTGCGTAGTTGAATCATGTAAATGATCCCGGTGCGCGCACCATTGTTACTCAGCTCAACCGCAACGCCCGTCTTCCCAACACGCTCGACGCCATCCGTGAGCACGATCGTTGAGATCAACACGGACTTGTTCCTATCCTCCGCCTCCACCACCAGCTGTTTCACGTTCGTCGGTTGCTCGAGGTATAGCTTCAACTTGGCGGACCCGAGCGACTTCCACTGTGCGTGGCCTTGCTTCAAAAATACCTTGCACTTCATCTGCGCAGAGATGGTAGACGTGATCGGCCCAGTCTTGGTTGGCATATCTGCAGTTGGCGACGTGGGTGGGCTCGGTTCGTCAATTGCCCCGACGACCATCGATGGTGCACGGAACTGAGCTGACGGAGGAAGGACGCGAAGTTGCGGCTCGCCCACCGATCCCAAGGAATTGGTGCGTGGTAACAGTAGATTGGGGCTGCTTGCCATTCCTGGATGCGGCGCTCTAAATGGGTGGGCATGCCCAGGCTCGGGCATTGAATTGAGGAGTGAGGCGGATGGACTCTTACGAAGCGCGCCCGGGAATGAGGGGTCTGAAGGCTCGCGGCCAGGCGGAACACCATAAGGAACATTGGGAGGCACAAATTGGCCATTTATGGGGTTTGGTGGTAAATGTGGAGGGAACCTTTGGGCACTAGCCGGGTCCATACCGTGCATCGGCTGCTGGGCGTGGGTAAGACCCAAAGGCCCGCGTCTGCCCATAGGGTCCGCACTGGCGGCCCGTTGAGGAGGAGGAAGGAATTGCCCGGGACTAATCACTTGGCCGGGTGCAATCACTTGACCGGGTGCAGGGCCTTTGGGAACCGGGGCCACGGGTTGAAGTGGAGGAAGCTGGGAAGCAGACCCAGGACCAAGAGGGGCACCACCTACAAACCGGGGTTGTCTGACGTTATTGTCCAATCCTTCAGACAGGGATGGTTGGCGAGCTGGATTCGATGGGGTTCGATGGGGATGGGATGCGGGCTGTGCCCAGCTACCACCTTCTTGAATCTGCGTTTCAAGAGAATGAACAAGATTCGACATGCTACTGGTGAGCGACATGGAGCCTGGAGTGGTGTCACGGCTGTTCCTTGAAAATCCAGAGTCGGGGCGAGATAGTGAAGGGCTAACTGGGGAAGAAACACGGTGCGGCGAAGGGCTACGACTACCCATAGACGGAGCGTTTGATTGGCGTAGATCTGGAGCCGTTTGAGAAGACGGCAGGCCGTCATTAGGGGCGAGTTGAGGTCTGGGAATTCCATTTAGCGTCGGCATTGGAGGAACTGGATGCTTGGAAGAAGTGTGCACTGGTTTCATAGAAATGAGTTCAACTCGGAGAAGGACATCGGGACAGACACTTACCAGCGCTGGCAAATTCGATACACTCATGAAGTTCAGAGAGCACCCTTTCCCGCATAGCCGGTGATGCGAAAATCATAACTATTTTTTCTTTTCTCAGGATGTTCACTTGCAGTGCACGGTCTACATTCCGTATAGTCAGCCATTGATATCCAGATATTGTGGGCGAAACCAACCTTCATTTTCTACTGTCGCTACTTTGAGATGCTTCCCGGCCAAAGGAGGGTAAAGTAGCCACATATCCGCACTGGGGGTATCTACGCTCTTCTCCTCAGGTGCCATTTTCTCGCATAGAAGAAAAAGGTCTGATAGGATAAAAACTCGGCCACCGGGGTGGTTGACTTCAACACCAGTTGACCGGGGGACGAAGCGAATAACCACATCTACACCGATTCTCAAGGACCTTACATAGGGTAATGAGGGAGGGTGAATCTGAAGGCGAACTGGCTGCTTCAAAGTCAGCACGGAGCTGGAAGATGAGACTAGAGTGGCAATTTACCCTGGGCTTCATGGTAAAAATATCCAGGCATCTTTCCACGGCCAAACGACTCTCGAGATCGGGTAGAGGGATCGATAGTTCACCTATTGGCCCTCGGTCTACAGAAGACAAGCTAGTGCCATTGGAAGACCTGGCACTAAGAAAAATGTAAACAAGACCCCATCATCATGTAGACTGGAACGCACGCGCTAGAGAGGCTAGATCCCCGGACAGAACTTGTCTCACTCCCTGTTGTAGTATCAATGGGAGGAAGTTCCCGCATCTTTGATACCTCTGGACTGCGGATATCAACGACGACTTCATCCTCTGCTACCGGGGCTGTTGGTGATGATGACCCAGCCAGGATCATGGCACGCGCATCCACGATAGCAAGTAGCTTGTCAAATTTATCGGCGGCATCAGACAGGAGCTTGTGGTCGCTTCGACCGGGCTGTGTTCCCTTGAATAAGCGCCTATACAGCTTTTTGAAGTACTTCAAACGTCCCATTGGGAGAAGGAACAGCTCATCCAGGGTCCAGATCTGCGAATTTGGGTCGGCAGACGAGGCATTTGGAGGCGGCTGGTTTGCTGAAAAGGCTGCAAGCACACCGGGGAGACGAGTGTTGTTGCGCACGGGTTCCCATGCGTCGAAGCCTGTGCAATATCGCTCGCAATATGTCGTATATGGACCGTCTAGTTCGTCGATCTGTTGAATAGAATGAGGATATGGAATTCAAAGCGCCATTCTACACCGAGACGCACCCATCGCATAAGAAGATCACCGAGTGCCTTTGGTGAGGAAGGGTTCGTGCCGATTTCTTTCAGACGCTGAATCAACAGCATCAGCTCAGTGGAAAGGGTATGGATGAGATCGAAAGTACGGACGGAAAGTAAGGAGCGATCTGCTTTGTAAACACTTTCTATACTTCTAAACATGAGGTCTAAGTCATGAGGTGGGAGGTTCGAGCGCGACCATGCCGAAGCAGCTTTCTGTATCAACCATGAGCGCTGGCGCGAGAGACAGCCCCCAGAAGGTGGCAAGAGGGAAAACCCACCCGAATGATACCTGTTAGTTGGTCTACATAAAGTTTTTCCGTGTCTATAAGATCCACCAGGGGATTTGTTCGCTTAGCGGGGCTGGCGGGACTGGTGGGAACGCCCGACCCGGCGTTTATATCTAATGGAAGGAAGCAGGATGAGAAGATGGTGGTAGAGACAGAGCGCAGAGCGTCACCTTGGCCTAAAAATTCGTTTGGAGAAGGAATGTCGATGGGCGCAGGAGGGCGACGAAGGCCGTTGGAAAGGGGTGAAGGCTCATAGGATTTTGGTGGGAGATGGGGTGGGGATGAAAAGGAATGTAGATGGTCCTGAGGAGGAATTGGGGGAAGACTCTCTTTTGCAGGAGGAGGCAGGGCTTTGTCGGATTGTTGCACTTGGAGTGCGGTCATAAGGACACCTGTGAGAGAGGAAAAAGCGCCGGATGATGGCTCGTCCTGACCCACCGCGTGTGCCAATCTCCCTCACTTGGCTAGAATCAAACTTCAACACACGCGCTCACACTGAACAACTTCTCCGTCCTGAACTAGATGACGGCCTCATAACACAACACGACTTTGAGGCTGCCGTGGATTTCTTTCCCGGCGCCCAGCGTTATTACTCTGTCAGTTAAAGCTTTGTCCTGCTTTTATGTTACCTGCCTAACTCGTCTATTCCCTAGATTGCCGGCGGCATCATTGGCACACTGTCCATTGTCGTCTATGGCCAGATGATCCGTAGGACACCCATTCCCATCCATCGCCTCGCCTCCCTTGCGGCGGCCGCCTCTGGGGGTGGCGTCATCGGTGGCACACTCGTGCGCGCCAATGCGCATGCCGATTTTTTTCGTAATCTTGACAACCGACCTGCGTTCTTTCAAGCGATAGATAATATCCAGTCCAGGCTTGGCGAAAAGCCCGCGGGCCAGCGTGCCGATTCAGACAACGAGAACCAAGAAATGGCTGATGTTGCCATCCCTTCTAGTGGATCATGGGAGGAAACTACCGTTGACGTTGACAGGGCTACGTCGAGTCCCAACCCTAGTATAGTAATCCGTCCCATACACCTCTACAGACACTTATCATTTTGTGTTCCCTAGGCACCTCACAACCTTCCCAACGCAGGAGTCGTTGGGACGAGATCCGAGCGGAACATTCACGCAGCATGGCGACACGGTCTTCCTGGGATGAGCTGCGACAAAATGCAGGCCGACCAAAATCTGAGAATACAGGAAGTGACCAGGCTAGGAGATCGCAAGACCCTGCCGGTCAACTTGACCGACTGGCCGAGCAACAGAAATTCGATGCCATGCTTGAAGCTGAGCGACAGAGAGTGGCGAGAGGATAGGACAGCCCACGTTTGATATCATGATGCGTACGTATTAGCATTACATGAGGTCTCGCATTGCGCATGAGACGTCGGAATTGCCCAGGTCATGATCCCAAATGACCACACCACAACCTTGACGCGCCGGCAGTTTTTGACCTGTGCTTAGTTTCCGAGCCATGCTTACTACATATCTTTCTTTGTTCACTTGTTGAGGACAACCGAGCGTTATCCACCAACGCCGATGTAACGCGCAGTCGTCATCGGGTTTTCGATTTTTGTTCCACCTGTACACAAAAACTATTATGGCATACAAGCAAACCAGCGAAAATAACTATACTAAAACGGACAAAAATTTGTTCCACTAAGTAATACACAGAGAAAACCAGAGGTAATGGTCCGAGAACTCTAGGAGCCTGGCCTATACCGCACATGCACTTGCTCGATAAAGAATAGAACACAGTTGCTAGAGCGAGACCCATGCCAGCCCATCTGTGGTTGGAGGTGAAGTGGTTGAATGTGCTGGAGACCCGCGGGATGGATCAACCGTTTCCTCAAATGACGGGCTCAATGGGAGCGGAGCCACGTGTACATGACCCGCATCTTCCTCACTGCCTGGCGCCCGTTTGGACCACACGCCGGCATGGGAGAAGGGATAAAGGGGTATGCCAACCTCAAGGGGTTGCTGCTGAGTGGTCATACGGACAATTTCAGTCATCAGTCCTTGCAGTAATTTTTCTTGACGAGCTGCGCATGTCACTTAGTAAAGCGCTAATGAACCGGTGAAAAGTGGATAGCGTACTTCCGATAGGGGAACGTTTTCCGTAGTCAGTCATTGCAAATCTTGGGAATATCAGATATCAGAATACGGTGAAACGTGGTGATGGGACCTTACCGTAAGACGTTGATCACACCCCACACACCGTACTCTCGATCAGTATCACCAGTTTCGATAAAGTACTTGCACAGTTGGACCTGGACAACTGCAGCTAGGTACCAACAGATCTGGACAATCGTGTTAGCAAGCGGCCCCACTTGCCCGCGAAACAATGCTCGCACCGTGACACAGGGATGAAGCCGGGTGATGTCGAACGATGAGGATGCAAGCGTATAATGCTGCGCAAGGATAGCACGAGATGCCTCAACACAGCGCAACGTGGATACGCTTTGACGATCCAAGATATCTATGTATGGGTTATGCAGCGTAATTGTCGCACTATAAAAGATGTGAGGATATGGACCGCATAACTTCATGTCACGTACGCATGGGGAATAAGATGAACCAGGTAAAGATCGGTGTCAAGCCCTCCGCCACCGTACATGCTCTCCAACTCGCTGAGACCATTTTTAAAGCGCGGCGGGAAACTGGCAATAAAATCTCTGGATACAAGTCGATCTAGTTCCTCAAACCCGGGCATAGCGAACGGATTCTGGATTCTGGACAGTGGCGCCGAGGCTCGGAGGTTGGTTCGAACACTGAAGTCGGTAACTTTACCGAACAGCATCATGGCCTTGATAAGCAGCAGAAACGAATCAGTGTACTCTTCTGGATGAATGGTAAAGACGTCTGGGGTGAACAGACTCTGGGGATTGTCTGCAATACTTTGCTGCAAATGACGTCAGGTAGGTGTTCCCCTCGATGTCGGAATCCGTTCACGCACGTTAGTTTCAAAGTCTTGTGTGCGAAGGGGGAGTTCCGTCCCGATGTCACGCTCATCAATGCCGTGGACCCACCCCCCGACAGACACAATGCGATCGAAGAGCACGGCCATCCACCAAGTACGGCGCCGGAGTTCCAAATCGAGTGCATCCTTGGGCGGTGCAAGGTAAGCACCAGGTGACCCGATGCTATGTCTTGCAAACGTCCCCGGATAATTTAACCGGAGGGGTATAGCAGTTCGTGTCTGGAAGCCTGCGAACACCCAGATCTCGACCCAGCGGCCTTCGGAATAGAAGTACCAGGATAATAAGATGCAAGCTTGCATCACAGCAAATATATCCTCTCCACTGGCCATGGTTCTGTCTATGTAAGAACGGGTCTTGCTGGCATGGAACTCAGCGAATCGATCCCTTCGACTGCCATCAGGAAGAGTGATTATGTTCTTAGAGACCCAGCGAGACGCCGAGGCACACTACCATATAAGGTTAGAGAAAGACAGTAAGCACCGGCCAAGGCGGAGTACTGACAATAGCGTGTAGAATGGCACAATGTGGAAAACCGGGGTTTTTGGGCGGGAGCCTCATGGAGGCTAAAAAATCGGGTCTGTGAAAAATCCTAGATCCACAGGGATCGCATTTGAAGAAGACGTCTATGCTGCGAAACAATCAGTTTCAAAGTAAATGAAACCAAGTCGCGTGGACAAACTAATGGTCGAGCACGGCAGGCTCGGGCAGATCGGGGTTCCACCCTGAGTGAATGAGACCAGACAATGCGTCTGAATGAGGAGGTCGCGGCGAGACAACTCCGGGACCCAATGGGGTTGTTGATTTACTCGAGGACACAGCATTCGGATCCAATGAGCCATCAGCCCATGCGTTAGGTGTTGTGGCTATACCAGAGTGTTCGAATTCGGGGGAGAGAGTAATGGTGGCCGATAAGGGAGAGTGGTTGATGTGGTGACTCGGAGGGCGAAGATGATTGGGAGATATAGAACGGGAGGGAGATACGCTTCCCCTCTGTGACTTCAATTTCCTCGTGAGTGTAGCTACACGGAGATGAACAGTCGAACATGGACAATAATAAATAGACACACCGACTTGTTCCTCTAGTTCTCTGATTTTATCTATGGGATCGGCATCGGGTGCTAGCGGTAGACCCTCCACGGGATCGTATGAGCATTGAGGTTCGGTGGGGTGCCTACGGGAGGAAGCGACGTAAGATAGATGTAGCAAAACACGGACAAAGAACTCACGCGTATCCTGGCGGAGGCGGCACGCTGATCTGAGCATGCCATTGTCTGCCAAAGTGTTATGTCAAATCGGACGCATGGCCGAGGGGAGTCAGAGTACGTACTTGACGCATGTTGCACAGTGCGGACGTGCTGCATCACATCTCTAAAAAGGACGCGATCTGAGGAGTGCGAGTTGAACGAGAAATGTCAATACTATACCAGTTTTCGTTTACGACAAGTGAGACAAGCCTGAGCAAGGGGTGAATAAGCGAGACAAGATGGGGACAAAGAACAGCACCTGATTCCTGCGCAGAGAATGTCGGGACGCAGCATTTGCAGTTTGGGTACTCTTGGGCATTGTGTTGGGGAGGGAAAAGGAGGTCGATACGAGGCAACTAAGCGTCTCGCTCGCCCGATGTTGTCAAGCATCACGTTGTGACCGGGCCGCTTCCGCTTCGGCGATTTGCCGTTCGCCGTTGGCCAATCCCAGGAACGTGGCTGGCGTTAAGATGAATGTAAACATGTCAAGCACACACAACCTAGTTCCTGTAATGACAGCATCCGCTCACTCCAACTCCCATACATGCCAGCGTGGCAGCTGTTTGATATTGGTCCAGAGTATGATAACAGTAAAGCCCTGGAAACTCGGTCTTTCCAATCGGGGTTATCGTCTTTCCCATCATTCTTACATCGACAGCATATAGAGTCAAGCTGGCTTGCCACCCAAGCCCTCATCTTTCTACTCTATTTCCCCCATTACCACTTAAATGTCCCAAGAGTTTGCTTATCGCTCGACAGTGAGCCTCCGACTCGAAGGTACGTTTTAGTTCTTGCAGTTGAAGTGTAAATAGACACGAAGGCCAAGACCCCGTCCTGACCAGCGCTTGAGACCATTATCCCGGTCTCTTGTTTACGCCCTCCCCCTCCTGGGGCGAGGATATCGTACATCACATATTCTCCTCCATTGTCGCCAAGTTTGGACTGACAACAATTCTGGTCAATGTAGATCTACGTGGCAGGTTTACTCCCTGGCGCCCTCCAATCGTAACTATCTCGCATTTCCGGTCACCGTCGGTCCCTCACGATATAGCCTTTAGAGATTGTCAGGCCGCGGTGGCGCCGGGAATGTCCACACAACCATCACACCCAATGTCCACACATCCAGTTCTGCCAGTGACAACACTAGTACCGATTACTCCTCCTCATCCTCCCGAACACCTCGTTTTTTATCCCTTCCGCACACTGGAAATACTAAACCTCGTTCTAAATCTTGTCCGCGTACCAAGGCGAGTGTTCTTATTTACCCCTCGTTGTCTGGATTCCCCCTAAAACATACACATAGGCGACGTCATTTGGTCGAGGGGGTGCAGGGAATCGCCGCGAACGGCGAGCGGCTAATACCAGTAACAGGTCATCAACCCTACCAGATATCACTCAGCTCGACCAACAGTATTTGCTCGCCCGTGAAGCCTGGCGGCCTCACCAACCAGTAAGTTCATACCATGTTCGACTTGTGCCATGGGACATAGACAGCTCACGTGCACTTTCAATTCATAGCAATCGTCAGGGAGAGGTGGCGCTGGAAACATTAGGCTTCCTCGTCCCGTTGCTCGAGCTGTTGAGATCTTTGTCTCCATTACAAAGCGTTGAGCCCATTCCTCGGCCAGAATTGGAACGCCAGCAAGAAACTAGCCACCCGAGGTATTTACGCGGTCGGAATAGCTGTGCATGATGAGGGAAAACCCCAGTCTGATCGCTTTGGAGGGTTATCATATGATAATATGTCGACGTGGGTCTGTGGCGACGACTTCCGCTAACTAAAAGTGCAATGTGGCTTTGCCTCTGTTTATAGTTCTCTTCGTATACCATATGTATGTGCAACAGCTCTCTCCCGTTATCATCGACTACCGACATTCACTGCAATTGAACTGCGACTACTATCGAGTATATGTTATCAGGGTTACTTGGCAATCAAAACAATCACTCCTTAGTCCCGCTTCCACATTTAGAACATGTTCGGATATTTGAGATCACCAGACTTCTGATTCAAGAGCTGATGATCACTGATTAGCGTTGTCGTTCGGGTAGATTGGGGCTAACGAACAGTATAGTAGCCACGACCCTGCGTGAGTGAGGCACGTGTCTGAACTCGGTCAAGTAGATACCTGTGATGTGAGATCATAAGGTCAGCCCATGCAGTGTTTTTCAAAAATATTCAATCAGTCAGACCTTGCCACGTCCCGAGGTTCAAACGGCCACCCGTGATTGGGATCGATATAGAACTCCCAACGAGCGAACTTTTGGTGTGCGAAACTCTACGTATCGAAATGACGTAAACGAAATATTATTATATTTCTGGCCCCGGAACAATGCGGAAAGGATAACATACGAATCACTGCGGGCGGTCGATCAACGGTGAGTAGGTGATCGGAACCCAGAAATGGTATAGCTCACTCGGGGCCCTCATCAGTATGCCGCCAGTTTAGTGTCTCAGGAACGATGTTATCCAAAGCCATATCCATGTCTTGGTAAGGAGCATCAGCCAACTTGTTCTAATGCGACTCATCAGACTCGCTCGTACCTCTACGGACGTCTAATTTGGACGTAATGATGCAAGGCGATCAATCAACCATCAACAGCATTATGGACGTGAGAAGACCGAGCAGTCATGTGCGTTACCTTTGTCGTAGTTCTCGTTAACGGTCAGAGCAGCAGATGTGTGTTGTCTGTGATACCATTTCAGTTTGTTTTGATCGTGCAGCCTTCCAGTAACGATCAGAACGAAGATCAGAACTAACATGAATAGAAACAGCATTCCGATCTGGTACGACACAGCCAATTAGCCCTCGCTCAATCTGATGCGCGAATATGCGTAGGGTCAAACCTGGACACTGTTCAAGCCAGATTCGATATACGATAAGACTTCTTCGGTCACAAGATGGCATCCTTTGCCGCGTTTTGCAAGAGTGAACGTCTTTTGCCAGGCCATGGCTGAAAGAAAGAAGTGAAGGACGCCGTAACGGTCCGCAAGCAGGTTTCTCTAAACGGAAGAATATTGACACCAGCTCTAAAATACAAATAAAGATCTGACTAGTAGGCTAGTAATCGTCGCCATTGTATCGTCTCCTCTCAGTCCCTCCCCGATTCCCCGGAACGTTCCGATTCCTGCAATGATTGGCATAGTGTCCTTTCTCCCCACACTGTCATAGATCGATGCTATCTTGAGCCAAGCACCTAACGACGTAGATAGGCATGACGTACCTTGAAACAAAGCACCTCATCGAGGTTTCGGCGTGGGCCTGGTTGTCCGGTGCCGTGGGAGGGACCCCCGCCGGCGGCACCTCGGTCAAAGTCAGCATATCGTCCATAACCCGGCGGCGGGGGTCCAAGTTCCCGCTGCGATGGTGGCTCAGGCGGGTCATAAGCCTTTGGGGGAGGAAGCGATGGCTTCGGGCTACGGACCATGCGTGTCAGAACATACATCACTAAAATCTTAGGAAATATAGCTTTCACTTACTGGCCCTTGGGACAATCGGAACCTCGAGGACAATATCCCGTCAGGTACAGCTGACATGCGACCCTTCGAACGTGTTTACGAGGACATGTGGGACCTTCAGGGCGTTAGCAATAAACCTATATGCGAGGGGAAAAATGAACGCACCGAGGTTGCAAAATCCCCGCTTATAGTCAGGGCACTCGACCCTCCTCTCTTTTGGGTGGGCATACAAGCACTCGTCACCAGCAGAGCAATATCCATACTTGGCGAACCACCAACACTCCGGCATGCGTCTGAGGTTGTATTCGTGGAGAAACTCACAAGCGTCCCCTTTCTTACAAAGGCCTCTGAGCCAGTGCTTACACACGGTGGCAAGTCGCTCCCTGTCTCGAGGATGAGTCGGTAGTTGCTTCGGCGGTTGGAAATTTAATGCAGATGGCGTTGTATGACGTAGGGGACAGTGAAGAGGGCCGAGGGGACACCCGGCGGGTGTCAAGTTCAAGCGACATATCTGATCATCTATGAGAATGAAAGAGTCAGCGATGGGGATAAAAAGTTGGAATTATGATCCGTACCCTTATCGAGCCTTATGCCAAGTTCATTCTTAATATAAAGCTCTTCAGGGAAATTATTTTGGTGAAATTGAGGGTGAATGAGGTCTCTCAGCGCAGACGGTCCCACCAACGGGTTGGTCATGTTTCAAAACGCGGCAGGTAAATTGCAGGTCAGTAGCGCGACTAAAAACGCTAGTTGGGTGGCTGAGTCAGCTACACGCATCCCGGCAATCCCACATGCAGCCCGGGTCCGATCGATTCCCGGATTCTCATTCAAAGCTTGTTGGATACCTCGTACTAACTTATACAGTATTTTAGTCCTCATTACTTCGGAACCTTTTCGGTGATGGTTGCTGTTGTCGAGCGGTCAAGTCAATCCGGGGATACACTTGGCGTCTGTCAACCGAAAAGGTGTGATAGGAACAGAAATCATTGAATATTAATATTGTCAGGACTCAGAAGCACATGATCGTGACGTGGGAAGTTGTTATTCTACGAGAACGGTCACCAAATTCCCAGTAATGTCGCACGTCCTCCGCTCTGGACCGTGCGGGTGATGGCGCTCTCGACCGTTTCCTTCCACGATGTCAAATACGTGAAACGCATTTTGTCTGCGCATCGCGGTGATGATGGCTGAAAGCCATCTGACCGTCGTTCGTGGTCCATCACTTCAACAAGGTACACACTTCCAAACTGTTCGCGTGGTACGGACGTTGATGGCCGTCGGTCTATGCGCAAGGCGGGTAAACGGAGCGCAGCCAGCAAGTCGGAGATGGTCACGATGGGTGCATCTTGTAGCTCGGACTCCGCCTTGTGCAGCACCTCCAGGCGAATCAGGGCGTTACATTCTCTGTACCCATTAGACTGTGTATATGGCAGAGGTGATGATGGATGGTTCGCGAGGATGTAAAACCGAGTGAAGTTATCTTTCCGTAAAAAAATAAGTGAAGCAAGGTCAAATTTTCAATTCCCAACGGACTGCGCCCCTCAATAATCGCGCTCAAACTCACCTTGGCTGTCCTGAATACCCTCCTGTAACACCTCTATATTACCGAAGAGTTGCATGCAGATCTTGGAGCAAATCGCTGCACTATCAGCAGCATCATCATCCGCCAGCGTCGAGATGACTTCTGCGGCTGCAGCCGTCGAAGGGACTTTAATTAGCTGTGCCGCCGGCAGGCACGTAGCAAGAAATTGCCGACACTGTCCCAAGGCCTGCCAGGGGTGTTGCGTGTGCGACGCGACATGACGACCGAAGGGGGTTCAGATTCAGACCAACCACCTCGATAACAAAACCAAAAAAAAAATTGCGAACCTGCTCATGACTAAGGACCCTCTTAATATCCCGCATCGTCTTTCCACGTCGAACGATGAGACAATGTTGGACCGACAGCGTCACGGCGCCTCGTATCCATTTGCTTTCCCCGAGCTCGGAAGACCGCAGTAAGTCATAAGTTTCCGTAACGACCCCGAATATGCTGTTCTCCTGCGGCAACAGTGCCAGGGTCAAGTCCCCAGAAGGACCGACACTATGAAACACGTCTGTTCTTATAGCAATTAGACGTCAATGTGGCAAATTACGGATAATCAGTTTTTTTCTTTCTTTGCCGAAGTTGTAATTGCACAGACCTGAGATGGTATCCTGGCAATGGTAATGCACTGTTTCAGCAAATCTATCGTGTGCAGCCTGTAATAAGAGATGGCTTGAGTGCGCAGGCTGTGAACTTCGGAGTGTGGTAGACCTGATGTGAATATGTCCCAGCTGGACCGAGGTAGGTGAGGATCGGACGCCGGCTCACGTTTGAATTGTCACTGGTTCGGAGGTCAACGTCGCGTTCAGTACCCGAACTGGAAGACATTTAGAGAAGCAGAATCCGCCTAACGTCGACGGTACACGTACCGTCGGACTTGCCTCTCCTAGCGGCAAAGTGGAAGCACGGAACGTCCCCCTGACACTACCGACCCGCTTATCCGAAATGCAGCTTTCAAATATATATAGACTGTACTGAGCACATACAACAAAGTACAAAGGTTATCACAGACACCATCCCTTTACTAATACTAAATCAAACATAGGTAGATAAGTAAAAAAAAGCTGCACGATAGCCACAAAGGTTCTATTCCGTGAGCAGCTTCACGCATCCATCACTAAATTGTAATCGAATTCATGCCGTTGGCCTTGGCGGCCACCTCCTGCAGCATCATGTTATATCGATCTAGGATCAGGGAGGTCAAGATACATGGGAAACATCATGTCAAAGAAATGACTGACTTGCAAGTGGGACGCGCTCCCCAAGTTTAGTAAGAGCAGACCTGGAGTGTCTATAAGGTGCCAGGCCAAATTCGAAAAGTAACCTCACATACATTATGTACTCAACCTCAACGCGCAGAGTCAAAACCTGTTCTACCGAATTCGCATCCAGTGCAGCTTGCCAAAAGCGTGCCAGCACTCGGCCAGCCATGAACCAAGAGAACTGTCGGAATTTATGTCAGCGATTTAGACCGGAAGATCCGCAAGGCAAGATATCGCACCGCGCAAAAGATATCAAGAAGAGAAATATCAAAGCTTGTGGAACACACAGCGTACATCAGCTCCAGGATATTTCGAGATGCTTCCAAGATTTTGAACGCAGACACACAACCAGGACTGTGGATATGAGCGTAAGGATCGTGCAAGAGGATGATGGCGCTATAAATGAACACGAATAAAAAAACTGTAGCGGGCAGGAAAGACAGTTCACATACAGATGGGGAACAAGGGAAGCGGAATACAGATGCAAGTCCACGCAACCGTCGCCAATTGGATTCCGCAGATGCGGCGGGAAGCTTTGCCTGAACATCGACGCGATACGGTCGATCCTCCATAAAGGCGGGAGTTCGTCGTGGATCAGTGGTCACATCTCGGGCCCCATCACTGTCCTTCAACCACAATTCCGAATACGTTGGAGAACACGTATATGCAGGGTCTCCCATGAAACGCTTGACACGGAAACGGAGGTTAAAGGTCTTAACCCGCGATAACAGTATAGTCCCTTTGATATACATATTGAACGAGTCCACTTGGTCTTCAGGATGGAAAAGAAGGATATCATTTCCTAAAGCATGTTGCCGCTTGCTACCAGACCACGAAGCCTGTAGTCCTTCGTTAAGCATAGAATCACACAACCAACTCAACAACATCATGCATACCCCCTGTTCGAAATGGAAGCCATTCATAGGGAGTAATTGGGAAACATCTTGATCATCCAGGCTCAGTGCCCACCCATTACTGCAACCGCCCATCCGTTCCATGGCGTACAACAACCAGAACGTGTTTCTGCGAACTTCTTCCTCGACGACGGTTTCTGGTGGCGGGATGAGAGAAGGATTTCTAATGGAGTCCGAGAGAGGAGAGAATGACGACTCGACGTTGAGACCTAAAGGAACTGCCGCCCGTATCGCCTCGGCTATGGTCATGAAAGCCTGATCAACCGTCTCAGTTGACTGCGTGCCGACATAGAAAATTATTGCTACCTCGACCCATCTAAGTTCTCACGTCACGAGGGCAAGAAAGGAGAAGGAAGGCGGACATACCTTGCATGGCACCAATACCACCACGTGACAATTAACAAAGCTGGGATCCAGGTAACTCTCCGCCTTGCCATCGAAGACAACATGGGATGCTAACCTTGCACGCCTTCAACAAGCTTTCTCCCAGCCCACAGTTGCTCTTCACTAGTTTGCTTGGCTAGTTTCACCTGCTTTTCACCAAAAGAATCGACGTAATCCTTCTGCCGGTAACGGTTACCGAATATTTCATCTGGAAACGGCAGTGATTAGGGAATCTGCTGTTCAGCTGTCTTTAGACATACACGCGCCCATATTCTTATCTGGTAGTGGCGTCGGAGGAACGGCCATCGTATAAAGACCTCCAAGTGCGCAAATCGCGTGTAAGATACAGGGCGAAGGGAACTTGGGATGGTTTGGAGGTAAGTTCAGCGTGTTTACAAAAGTAGATACGTGGAATAGTCTGCTTGCGTGTGGGTGAAAGGCGAAAAATGAGTCGACGCTGTATTGAAGTGCTCAAATCGAAATCACGAAGTGGTCGGTCAAATTTCGACTTACAGATGGCGGACGAGGCTCGGTGAAGGCAAATCACGGGGCCAAGCAGGCCATATAACATCATAACCAAAACTCTGGGAGAGAAACGGAGTAGTATCGCCTTGCAGTTCTGAGATAAAAGCATCAGTGGTGGGAACCTTCATCTCTTCCAGATGGTTATCGACCGGTGAGATAAAGCTTTTAAGAGGGGGTGTAATTCCGGTGAAAGTGAGCGAAGATGGTTGGTAGTCTTGTCGGAGTCCAAAGTCGGGACTCTGGAGGATTGAAGATGGTGTGGATGTAGTGGCGTTCGTGAGGCCAGCATAATTTGAAAGAGAGGATGGTTGAGATTGCACCGAAGCAGGCGAAAGACTTGATGGGGAGGGCTTGTTGGGAGATGACGAAGTTTGGTCCTTGAGCATTGCTTCGAGTTCATCTGGATAAAAAGCAACAGATCAGATGTCGTGCATTGCAACAACGACGCCAGGCACGGACTGATTCGGGTTTCCAGCTTCTCATATCGATTTTTTGGAACCTCTTGTACCCCAGCTGTGCCAGCGCTAGGTACTATTCACGAGGTGTGAGATACTGGGCCTCATGAAACGATAGAAAAATACCTTCATCAAAGGTGCATTCGGGGTGCTCTGGGATGTTCGCACCAGCTGGAGCATGGGAGAGAGCATGGGCATGAGATCTGACACAAGTCGAGCAGGGTCTCTGCGCGTCACTAAGTTGGCAACGTCATCACCGGTGAGTCGGAAGTTCATGAATAAGACAATCTGATTACCATTTCTATTCTTATGAGGATCGACATACGTCGCAGTAGAAAGCAGGAGGACGTACCAGTTTGCGTCTGCGACATTGGTGACAGGCCTTGAGAAGATAGATGTGACGTGAGTAGAGTAGGGTAGGGTAGAAGACTCCGACCGAGCCCGAGATGAACACACTTGGTTTCTCCTCAACACGTTCGGGTGACTGGCCGAGGTGATCGGGCCCGAGGCCGAGTCCTGCTTTGTAGTCGAAATCTTGGGCATGGTAAGCGTCGGAACTGAGGAGGAGTCGCGGCCACGGGCTCAGGCGGCGTCGGGGTGAATCGGATTGTTATGGACGCTGCAGGACGGGAACAGACGATGAAACTTGGTGAAATCTGCTCGGCTCACTCAGCCTCTCGACTACGTCACGTAGTAAGCAATTTGGGTTTTTTTAAATTTGCTGACATGACACCAGCACTGACACGTTCTCAATTCAATCCACACGTACAACATACTCGCTATCCACAGGCAAATGATACTTGTAATCTTTACTTTTACTCGCGGAACACACGGAAGTGGGACAAACCATCCATCGCCGACGTTCTACACGTGGCCTCCCCGCCCTGTCATTCCTACCGACGTATCGACGACAGTCACCCAACCAATATACTGATTCTATCTTTCAAAGTGTAACAATAATATACATAACAATAGTCAACAGAGCATGGATAACGAATACAACCCCGCTCAAATAGTACCAGTCACGTACTCGTAAACTTATTGACAGCCGCGAATCCTGCAGTAATATTATTCACGCTTACTGAAGCGTTCGAGGAGGAATGAAAATATAAGTATGCGGGGTTCCATACTGTGTTGAAGGTACTATCTGTAAATGAACCGTCGTCAACAACCTTGGACGAGTTGGCAAATTCGGTCCATGTAACGGCCGCTTGTGCAGCTACTATCGCCCAATCTCGAACCGCCAGGGATTGATTCGTGCCAAAGAATAGATTGTTTGACGGCGTCGTGAACGACGACACGACGCCTATGACGTCTGCAGCTGTCACAGACCCAAGGACGGCTACTTCTATTGTAGGTATGGTGTTCAATGACTGTCCCAAAAGAGTATTATTTGAGGGCGGGGTCGCCGGGGAGGACAGCACGTAGTCCACAAGTTGCGTGGCAACGGCGATGTCGGGTATAGCTTTGAAAAAGTCCAAGAGGACATGGGTTATATGGTGCAGCGTACCGAACTGGCGAGGATCCGTCGTAGGAATAGAGGATGTATTTGAGTTGGTTAAGTCGCTGAAAACTTCTCCGGTATAGACTACTACGCGGGAAGATGCATCGCGCGAGAGGATGGCTGCCTGTTTTGCTCCGGTTCGCGAGTCTGGAAAGGGCAGCCGTAGGTGGAGAACATCCAATACACCGTAGACAGGCCGATTTGGGAAGCACGAAACATTGAAATTAGTCTGCACTGTCGGAGATGACAACCCAAAGACGGAGGTTTCAAAGTTGGTGATCAGCTGAAACTGGGACTGTGACAGACCCGGGTAGCATGCAAGTGGTGGGGGAAATGGTGTAGTGCTGGAATTAGTAAGCAATGAAGAGATCGAGGTATTGCCAGCCGTCCCGTTGGCGTCAAATGGTAGGAGAATGGGGGAGGACATTATTAAGGTCACAAATGTAAGTAAGTTGTTCGGATTTTGCCGGAGGACATTTTGCCAATAGTTAGCCATAGCAGTTGTCCGAAGAGTGGATGACGCTGTTCGTGCTCTGGAATCAACACTACTACCAGGCACTGATTCTTCGACGAAACACGCACCAGAAGCAAATGAATACATTCTATCCAACGCAGCGTGAGCCGTGTAATCTACCTGTCCGAGCTGGGCATTTGATGGCTGTCCATCCGTGACAAACGAGACATTAGGTTCAGAAATGGTCTGACCTGCAAAGTCAAAAGTATAGCCAAGCTGTGTCGTCGAAAACTCCGACGAAAAGCCAGTGACAGGGCCATCCCCTGTAAGACTCTTCCAATGAGCTTTTGATATGAAATCGCGAAGCTGTCCCACGGAGGATGTATTCTGGGACAATACGAAAGTCCAGAGCAATGCACTCTGGGCCCACCCTGTCCGATTAGGCATGGTCTGTGAATCAAGTGCTGGAGACACGTCAACCACTCGGGCCTGCGCCGCACAATCATCGCTGAGAGCGGATACTCCGGAGGTAGACATCGCATCCGCGACAGTTTCCGGAGTAAAATTGGCGTTGAACTGTTTGTTGACGGTAGGAATCAGGCTGACGAGACTCTGAGCGAGGGGGTTACATTGACCAGCCGATGAGGCACAGGCACACGTCGAATCTACGTTGGTCAGTGAACCGATCAACTTTCAAGCCAAGGTGCGCTGTACTCACCAAGGCTACATGTATTCCCAGTGCGGTTGGCAGAGCAACTCGTAACATGCCCATGTCTGCGGCCCACTACGACACCGACAGTGATTCCAATAAGAACCAGTAAGGCCAGTACGGAGGCCCCAATAAAAAGCTTGACCTTTCCACTCCGGTTGATTATTAGTTTGGGGAATAATTTGAACTTCCATGGGCTATGACCTTTGGGCGAAGATTTGTCAGAGTT
Organism: Russula griseocarnosa; assembly: GCA_022884055.1. Lineage (NCBI taxonomy): Eukaryota > Fungi > Basidiomycota > Agaricomycetes > Russulales > Russulaceae > Russula > Russula griseocarnosa. The sequence continues at coordinate 84,364 of JAGKRU010000012.1, forward strand.
AGCGCCCTTAAGCCTTTGGGGACCAGTGAGCGAGGCTTTATCAGAACTGAACCTCGAAGTTGCGCGGATGATACTGTTGGCAGGAAGGTGACCTGAATCAAGCATGACTGCAAGACGATCGGCGCGATCGGCAAGCTGTGGTAAAGGCACAGCACCCTCCATTCTTCTGTGCTCCCGCTCTTGATGTATCGAAGTATGTGGGATGGTTGGTATCGGGGAAGCGGCTTGACTCGCATCCATCCCATTGTCGCGCGGGCCACACGAGCAGTGCGTTGACCAACAGAGGAGATGAGGGAAGACACATGGGTCCTCACGGTCCTCGACGAGTGGGCAGATGTTCGCCGCTGAGGTTTGCCTGGCCTTTTACCAGAAGAAAAATCAGGGCTCACAGGTCTTTCGGGAATCCAGCCCTGAGGAACGCCCACAGACGGTTGAATATCAGTAGTTTGCATCCTGTCCATAGCTGACGAAAATGCCGGAGGCGGATAGGGGTTTAGAGGCGCAGTGCTACCGCACGTAACTTGACTTCGTGGATGAAGAGACTCAGAAACGCTGGTGTCACTGGCCATGTGACGAAGCGTTGATGGCGGAATACCCGTAGTTCGAAGAGTATTTGGGTGTTCCTCATGTGAGTATGACGCCATGGCGTCATGCTCGCGATTGATACGGGAATTAGGGCTTCTCCCGGGACAGTCGGGGGGTGAGAAGTCGAAAGGGAAAGACCCGATCCAGCGACAGGCTCGTTATGGCGCAAGCATAGCGGAGGATAGGACATTTCGGATACAAGATTGCTCACATTAGCCTGAGATGGGGGTGGATGAAGATCCTGTGGCGAGCTACCACCAGGAGATGGTGTTTTGTCGGGTGTATTCGAGGAAAGCAGGCTAGTGATGAACGAGGTCGAGAGCATCCTCTCTTCAGCAGGGTCCACGGAAATTATCGAGGATCCTTCGTGCCAATCAAAGGGTGACAACTTCCCGCTCATCAATAAGGGAGTGGGACTCTGTGGTTCTACCCGATGGTCGAAGTCCTGCCGGGACTCGGGCTTGCCATGTCCACGAGAGGAATAACCATCATCGGAGAAATCACGACTGGAGGGGAATAAAATCGGGTGCGCATCTGCAGCGGGGTACAGTGGTGCAGCGCTGACGGTTAGCGGTGCAGTGATGGTAAACGTGCTCAATGTAGGAGAGGGATGGTCCCGATCCAGCACGAACCCTGGTCGAACGGGTGGACTCGCTGGTCTACTCGCATGGCTTTGTGAACGCGCGGTGACCGTATAAGTGGTCCATGAAGGAGAGGGTTGTCCTTGGTCTGCACCGGCTATACCGGAATAAGCATTTGCAGTAATAGTGAACGTACTCCGTGCTGGGGAGGGTTGACCTTGGTCTATGCCGGGATGAGCGCGTGGGGGAGAAGGAACCCTGAAAGTACTGTGTGATGATGGGGTTGGAAGGAAGCGTTCGGTGACAGGTGTAGAAGGCAGCGTCACAGGGGGAGGGGGGAACTGGGACAGATTTAAGGATTCTTCTGTGATGCCAGTGGCATAGGTGTTGTAGCTGATAGTGCTGTCTGCAACACCGGACGCGCTGGTGTTGAGAGAGAGGTGTGCACGACGCCGGGGGGAAGGAAAACCGTAGTCACTTTGTGGATCCTGAGACATTACTGGCAAAGAAATCCAACTCGGGAGGACCAAGCAGGTCACAAAAAGGAAAGACAACGAGAGGTAGGGACAGTTAGTGGTGATTGCCAGCAAATCGAGAGTAAAAGGAGTGGAACTGAAAAGAGCGGAGGGGCAATAGAGTTAAAGAATAAAGCCAGAAAGAAAGGGAGAGAAAAGGGAGGACTTGACGTGAGAACGGAGCACGCTACAGTCAGGGAGTCAGGGCAGCACCGCGGCAATATGCCATGTCGTCCACTCCGCCACTCCGTTATATTTATTAACAATATTGTTCCCGACGCTTATTGCAGCTGCAGCAACAATGCTCTACGGGTTATCAACTCGTGCGTTCGATACATGATACCGCATCGCCAGGTTACGCAGAGTCATTCTTCCCATAAAGCAGCAAAAATAAAAATAGATTCGAACAACTGTCAAAATTGACCTGGATAGGCCTGAATTAAGCATCATTGATGCAACCCTAGAATTTCATATTCAGGGTCGCCATACGTATCAATTAATCCCATTGTCTACTGCCAACCAAAGACATGGTCATGCCCCATTAATCTCACTAGCCACGCCCTACGAGACGTGACGAGGAAACAAATCTCTTATAAACATGAAGGGGAACATGGTGACCCCGGGGAGCCACGAGACATGGGACCCGGATGAAAACGAGGAAACAACGTAAGAGACCACCACAGTATAACGCGTAAAAAGGTAGTCGACAAGGGTCATGATCAATGCCATAAAAGTCGTAACCTTGAGCAAGGGAATAAATGGTATGATATGTTTCAAGTGCAGTCCAGATGTAGCAGCAGGTTCATGCGATGATGCACTTGTTGCTCTTCGGTTTCTCCTTCAGCTTCGGGGGTTCACTAATTGTCGCGGATAAGCCGAATAAGCAAGGCGCAGGGATCTTAAAGCACGCACAGACGGCACGGATCGCCTCATCAAAGACGTTCTTCAAACCCTTTTGCGTAAGGGCAGAACATTCTAAGTACTTTACAGCGCCGATCTCTTTCGCCATGCCGGCGCCATGGGTGTATTGAATGGGAGCCATACGACTTTGAAAGATGGTAAGGGAGAACTCATGTTGTCTATTCAAAAGAGGACATACCGATCGCGGAGTTTTTCAACGGTGCCAGGGTCCTCGCGCAAGTCTAGTTTGGTGCCAACCAGTACCACTGATGTTTGGGGTGCATGATGAGATATCTCGGGGTACCACTGAAATGAATGAGATATCTCTTCCAAATCACCTGATAGAGGAAGTGCAACGGTACCTTTGTTTTGACGTTCTCAAAGCTAGGAGGACTCACAAGAGAAAAACATATAAGAAATACGTCGGTTTGAGGATAGGATAATGGTCGAAGGCGGTCATAATCCTCTTGACCGGCAGTATCCCAAAGTCCAAGAGAAATTGTCTTGCCATCCACCATGACATTGGCCGAATAATTGTCAAAAACTGGGTAGGGTCACCTTAAGTGGGACACTAACTCGCACAAATGAATATAGGCTTGCCTGTTGGGATGTATTCCCCCTTGGATATGAGGAGTAAGTATATGGAGGGAGGGGGAAAATTAGCGCGGGACATACAGGGAAGGCATTGGTTGTATAAGAAATGAGAAGACATGTCTGTTTTAAGGCGTTCAAAAGTGATTGGATCAGGTGAGTGCAAACGCCCTGCCTTGCCGACAGCACCATCTCCCACAACGACACCTTCGATCTCTCTTGAGCTTGTTACACAACAGCAGCGTAGTGACAAAAAGGCTTACATTTAATCGCTTGCATTACAGAGAAATTTCAGAAGAAAGAAGTTGGCGTGTCCGTGAGTGTTGAGGTGAACTTGAGGGAAGATTGAACTAGTTGTCTGAGAGGGGAAGAGAGTAAGTGGGCAAATTCGGCCGCAGGATGAGGGCGAAAGAGATTAAAAAGAGGAGAAAGGCGAAAGTCACCTGTAAAAATGGGTTGTGAGAGGATAGAACAGGGTTGTCGTAGTAGCGAGCACAGATGAGCGGAGCCGTGATGCTCGCCACGCTGGGACAAATAAGGACATCGACCAAGACCAAGGGTATCAAGTGCTATCATGTCCACTGGCCCTCCCCGTCTGATCATCATTCGTCACGGTAGATAATTCTCTCTTCCATCCATGCCCACCCTCACCACACATTCTCTCCCACAGGCGAGACAGAGTGGTCTCAAAACGGGTTCGTCATCCATTCTCTGCTTACATATCCGGTTGCGCACTGCCTCTACCTCTAGGCGTCATGTTCGTTCTTTCGTCGACTCTGTGTCTTTCTCATACGCTTATACCCCTGTCCCATCTTTGATCAGACTGGACGTACAGACATTCCTCTCACTAAACGTGGAGAGGAACAAATCAAATCCAAAGCCGAATTTCTTGTAGGGGACGGAAGTGGGTCGAAATAGATTGCCCCGTGTTCTCTTCTGCTCACGTCTTTTCAGAACTCATCGACACTGCCAACTTGCAGGTCGTCTTGGTATCACCCCGTCGTCGTGCACATGATACTTTCCACCACTTGACGAGCCACCTCCCTCAATCACCGAACCATGTGTTCACTGAAACCGTTCGCGAGTGGGACTACGGGGATTACGAGGGATTGAAACCTCACGAGATCAGGGCCAAGCGACCCACTTGGTCTATCTGGACAGACGGGTTGGTCCTCATGCCCCTGAACCAGCTGATCGAGTGATGCAGAGCACCACAGCTGTCCAAATGGAGAATCGGCTGAGGAGATGACTGCTCGCGTTGATGGTGTCATTGCCGACGTACGCTATCCGGCATCACCGATACGATGTCAGAGGTTTTGTTGATTTCATTTCACAAAAGGTTCGTGAATATCATCGGAAGTGGAAAGAGGAAGGTCAAGGAACCCGAGACGTCGTGATTGTTGCTCATGGCCACTTCAACCGTTGCCTCATCGTACGCTGGATTGGCCTGCCACTCACAGAAGGTGCGCGTCCCGAGAACGGAGTACAGTGAAGTTCATCTTTTACAGGTGCCAAGCTCAATGTGGAACCCGGTGGGGTAGGTTACTTTCAAGCCATCTCCGATTGACGGATGATAATTGTCACGATTTCAGATTGCGGTGCTCAGTTACAATCATAATTCGCTTCAAGAACCAGGACTGAATGCGCTTAATTTGAACGCGTTTTAGAGGAAATGAAAGGGTAGAGAGGCCTTAGAGGTGTAGGATAGGCTTACAAATGTTAGACGGGCCGGTATCACGTTGACGCTTGAATCGAGTTGGTTAATTGTACTTGGTCGTTCCCACTCTACTCGATGGCCAGCTCAGACCTACAGGAAGCTCTCCCCACTAATGGCCATGTACATCACATTGATGATGCAAACAACGCACAGCTGTGTGATGTTGAACATGAGGATACCACGGGCACGAACCCTGTTGAGCCGAGAGATCGTCCGGAGGAAGAGAAGCAGGTGCAACCGGCAGAGTCTGAGCCACGTCCTGCCAGTCAATCAGCTCCAGACAAACACAAGTCGTCTACTTCTCCCGCTAAGCGCCCCTTCCTGTTCACACAACAATTAAAGGTGCTTCCGGCCCCCAACCCCTCAGGTGAAGAAGGTAGTACTTATTTTCCAACCGTCTGACCTGCGTCATCTTTTGTCACTCTCTTTCTGACATGCACCTCCCGCATTGCAGGTCTTACACTCGGGCAAGTTTGGCACAGGCGTCACCAGGGCTGTTCCACCTCCAACCGCCCCCTCCATTTCCGCTAAGCCTTCCACCACCCTCAAGCTTCTTCCACCCCAAGCCTGCTCCCCGTCCAACCCCATTGCGGTAAAGAAATCCATCTCTGCACCGTCCTCGAAAGCAACCATGCCACCCAAACCGTCAACCACCGCTCCTTCTGCTCCTCCCCCAACACGTAGAACGTCGTTAGTACCCCGAAGCCCACCGGCCCTCCGGTGCGGTCGTCCACGCTGTCTGCCTCGACATCCGGCAAACCGCCTTCATCGACGGTCTCTTCCGCTCCCGCCAAGCCCGCTGTTCCGCAACGCGCGTCTGTTGTCTCCCCAGACTCGACGGCATCCGCCAGGTCTATAACCCAACGACCACGTGCTTCGGTTCCTGAGGCTGTGGTTCCGAAGAAACCTGCTGCGCCAAGGAGTAGTTTGGCGCCATCCGCCAAGCCGCCGGCCGCTTCCACAGCGCGGCCTGCGCCAGGAGTTCGCACAGGCTCAGTATCTTCGGCTAAGGGAGCGAAGGAACTCAAGGAGGGTGGCACAGATCTCGCAGTGATGCAAATAAAGGTACCGCACTCCTCACATCCAGAAGATGCAGCGTGCTAACCTCGTTGCAGCTAGACGAAGCAACAGCATCCCTTGTCCTTAAGACGAGCACAATTTCTGAGCTTGAAACTCAGGTCGGGGAGTTAAGGGCGTCTTTCGACAATATCACCGTGGATCTGGAGGCTGCTCGGCAAAACTTTGAGAATGCGAAAGCTGCTAAAGCCTCTGCGGATAAAGAACTCGCAGAGGCGAAGGAAGCTTTGGTGGCGTCGCAGGGTGATGGACACAAGTTAAAGCAAGTTTCTGATGAGGTACGGCCAAATTTATGATTCATTGTTGCCCGTCTCATCAAACATGAGCAGCTGGAGGCCGCAAGGAGGACCATCGCAGAGCAGAATGCTGTCATCCAAGCCTTGCAGGAACAGATCAAGGTATTGGAAGATAAAGTAAATGAAAGCATGAAATCCTTGGAATCTCTTCGTGCCGACCACGCCAATGATGCCGACATCATAGCAGCTGCAGAAAGAGATCGACAAGCCCTGGTTGAAGCCCAGGCGGAACTTGAAACTATGGAGACCGTGACGAATGCAATGAAAGCTGCTCAAGCCGAAGCACTGGACGCTGCAACTGCGAAGATTAGCGCACTCGAACTCCAAGCGTCACGTGCTGACGCTCTTGCTACTGAAATCGCCGACCTTCGTACAGGGAAAGAAGAGACATCTAACAAGTTATCGGAGTTAGAAATCGAGATTTTGGGGCTTAAGGAGGCACGGGACCTCGCGGAGGAAGAGCGGGCAAACAGTAAGACTCAAATCGACACCCTGCGCGAAGAAGTAGCAACGGCTGCCGTGGCTGCCGAGAAGGCGGTTGAAGAGGCGGCGGCAAAACAGATTGCCGCCACTGAGCACTTGGAGGAGGTCAAGAAGCAACACGAAGCAGCACTAGCGCTCATCGTAGAAGAGAGCAAGAAGTTGACCGATCAACTCCACGCATCGCAGGCCAAGGTTAATGGGCTTCGTAACAATCTCGAGGCCTCGGATGCAGCAGCCGCCTCTGCGGCAGAGGAGCACACGCGCCTGCTCACACAAGCTGAGCAGGCGCACAAGGTTCGACAGGATGAGTTGACGGCAGAAATCGAAAGGATTTCTGTTGAGCTTGCGGTGCGTACCCTGACTGGATCAATTGCTTCACGCAATGTTCATAAGTGACCCCTCAGGCCCAAGAAGCTGTATACGATGCTAAGGTCCAGGGAGTAAAGGACGAGCATGAGCAGCAACTGCAACATGCTTTCGAGCGTGCAAAGGTTAGTTTTTCTAATGATTAGATGATACTATTTTTCTCATTCATATAGAACGAGGCAAGTGACGCCCATACCCAAGATCTGCAGGTACTCAGAGAGAAGTCTGAGGGGGCCACTGAACAACTCCGCTCTTCACATCAAGCTACGGTTGAGAGTCTTAAGACCGATCACGAGGATGTGCTCGCCTCTCAGGCGCAGTCTTTCCAGAAGCAGCTGTCTAGCCAGGCACTCGAGCTCAAGGCTACCGCTGAGGATCTCGCAAAGGCGAAGACAACGCTCAGCACGTCACATCAAGAAATGGAGACGTTGAAGGCACAACTGGATGAGGCTCGACAAGGCGCTCTAGTTGCCGCAAGTACTGCGGCGGCTGATCAGGTCGCTGAGATTGAACGCCTAACCAAGGAGCTTTCCAACGTACGGGCGGAACTTGATGGGCTCAACGAAGTTTTCCGAGCAACCCAAGAATCTATGCAACAAATGGGTAACAATCACCAGAAGGAGTTGGAGGAGGCTGCCAAGGGGCGTGCTGAAGAAGTATCGAAGCTCCGCGCTGCTCATGACACGGAAATCCAGTCGTTGGTGACCGATAAGGCAGACCTCGTGACAAGACTCTCGGACCTTGAGGGCGAGCTGCTTTCCTCGCGTGCCTCTGCTGCGTCTACGGGTACCCCGCGTCGCCCAAGAGGAACGGATCCGCCGCAGCGTCCGCAGAGACCGTGACGAAGGATGAACTTCTGCGCATGCATGAGGCACACAATTTGAAGATGAACGACTTGCAGGCCGAGCATGGCAAGGAGATTCGAGCTCTGCAAGAACAATTAGATGCCACGCGCACGAGGGCAAACGAAATTGAACAAGACTTGGAACGAAAGAAGATGGAGATATTATATCTCGAACAGGACCAAGAGGAGAGCCAAGACCAAATCACAAAGTACGTCAAGTTGTTTGGTTTTAAGAGTTTCCTCGGTTCTTTATTTGCTTTGGCCGTGATCATTGGTTCCGGCATCTTCTGATTCCTCGGAGTGACGCGCCAGTGTTGTGTGCGCTTTTTTGGAGCCGATGTCAGTTTCATGGGCCCAATTCAATGAGTTTGATTGCGCCACATTATTATTGCTTTGATTTCACTTTAAATTATCTTCTCGTACGATTCTTCTATTAACTTGACGTGTTTTGATTGCAATTTGTCTTCGTTCTTCCATTCTTTCAACCTCCTTCACATCTTTGATCGTGCTTGATGCTCACGTGGTTTCCACACCGTCAGACTGAAGGAAGATCTGGAAGGCCTTAAAGAGAAATTATCATCAACCCCTCAGTAATTTTTCGAAGGACCCGCTGTCGCCTCGCGATTTTAATGATGTTTCCGGCTGAGATCGCGCAGGAAACCTGCTGGTGACGGGTGCTCTCACACGTTTCATACTATGGTAACATACCTCATTACCCTATGTCATACCCTTTGTTAGTCTTATCCATGGATACACTGCCTCCTAATGCGCATTTTGTTTCCCCGGTTTGAGCTTTGCGTATCCGATTATTCGGGGCGGAATCGTACCGGATTTCCGACTGCTGACTAATATACGCATCTCCCCATTTTGGGGCAAAAAAGCGTAAAGAGCGGTCAAAATAACCGGACATCTGCTTCACCCCGCTTTTCTCTCCGTATATCCACCATCCACCCCGTAGCCAGCAACCATGGGCATGCAGAAAGAGCCAGGTCAGAAAGGCGTAAATTGGTCTAACATTGCTGTCGGTGCGTATACCGCTTTCACGCTGTCTGACCCTGCTAGACCTAATACACGTACACGCGACAGGTGCAATCATGAACATGGTACCATCGTATGATATTCCCTCTTGAGTAGAAAGAACTAACCATACTATGATTCGGTTTCAATTTGATAGTTTGTGAGCCATCTTACAGGCCATGCGTATTCTTGAACTAATCACCCTCATATTCCAGGAGGCGAGTTTGCTAACGAGTAAAGCATAAGTTTGGCCATTGACTAATGGTACCCCCAGGTCACGACCCTTGGCCAGCCTCTGGAGGTTGTCAAAACCCAGATGGCTGCGAACCGCTCGCAGACGATGGTCCAGGCGTTACATTCCGTCTGGGCTCGTGGGGGCTTCCTCGGCTTTTTCCAAGGTCTCATTCCATGGGTGCGTACCTCCATGTCTAAATGTTTTCCCTCCTCACCACGGATTTCTATTCAGGCGTGGATCGAAGCTTCGACAAAAGGCGGTGTGCTTCTCTTCACCGCATCGGAGATTGAGACCGCCACAACAGCTATGGGAATGAACCCGGCCACGGGCGGACTTCTCGGCGGTATGGGGGGCGGTATCGCACAGGCTTATGCTACTATGGGTAAGTTTAGCCAAACGGGCCAAGTCTCTTTTCCCAATTAAAAGTCTGATTTGTTTCTAGGATTTACGACCAGTATGAAAACGGCAGAAATTACTCGTCATAAACAGGCTGCTTCGGGTGTGAAGCCCCTTCAACTTGGGCATTGTTCTTCGAGATTCTTCGGAAAGAGGGTATCCGTGGCGTCAATAAGGGTGTTAATGCCGTCGCTGTACGCCAATGCACGAACTGGGGTTCTCGGCGCGTAGAGCTTGTCTGCTGTGAATTTGCTGGAAACTGACGTCTGGTTTAGTATTGGTCTTGCCCGACTTGCGGAGACCTCGATTCGGAAGGTCCGCGGTAAGGAGGAAGGACAATCTCTCGGTGCCTTGGACAAGATTCTTGCTTCATCTATTGGTGGTGCTCTTGCTACGTGGAATCAGCCTATCGAAGTTATTCGAGTTGAGGTAAGTTATCACTAAATTCTTCTACGTTCCACCCTTATTGTTGATTGTAGATGCAAAACATGTCGAAGGAGGCGACCGCTTCTGCCAACCGCCCAGCGAAGCTAACTATGTTTAATACATTTGGTTATATCTACAAAGAAAATGGCGTCAAGGGTCTTTATCGTGGGGTCACTCCGCGGATCGGTCTTGGGATTTGGCAGACTATCTGTATGGTTTCATTTGCGGATTATGTCAAGGCATGGGTAAAGGGGAACCAAAAAGTGTAGAGAATGTGGACTTTCTTTACACCTAGATGCTTTCTCTGGTAGAATATCATAGATAGATAGATCACAATAATGCCTATATGGTCATAACAGGATCGCATACACGCCGCCTTTCCACGCTAAAGTATCTGCCCTCATGGACGCGATTGTGCGCCCTCTCTTATCACCAGACACCTTCCAGAGGCCATGAAGGTTACGCGTGGCTCGGCGTGTTGTGACCTTGCAGATGCGTCGCGCATGCTCAGCATGTCATGCAGCAACGAAATAGGGTTTAGGTCAGGGGATTGTGCAGGCCAGACCATAGTCCTAAATTCCTGCTCCTCTAGCCACTCTTTGACCCTTCTACTGGTATGTTTAGGATCATTATCCTGCTGAAAGATGATGTCAGGAGGATTAAGACCATGAAATATATATCATGGTCTTAATCCTCCTGACATCATCTTTCAGCAGGATAATGATCCTAAACATACCAGTAGAAGGGTCAAAGAGTGGCTAGAGGGGTTTTGGAACCCACTGTAATTCGGTGTGGGAGAGTCACGGAGTAAACATAACAACAATGAGTGATGCCAGTGACCTAAATGGAGTTGCTATAAACGAGTGGGTCGTCTACCCCCCCCCCCCCCCCCCCCCCCCCCAAGACTCCCTTGCTGATGCATGATGCACCGGGGGGTGGTGGTGTTGTAATACGACACATCCCCCGAGCGGGGCCATCATTGAGACAAAAATGAAGGATCACCGAGATTCGGAGTTATAGACAAAGACTGCTACTGCGCTTGTAGTGACCACTCTGTAACAAATTTCTGGCGAAGAGCGCCAGAGACCTGTTGCAGAGTAACCCGGTGCTCGCGATATGCCATCTGCATGGCTCGTCCGCGGTCCAAAACAGCTGACGGTCACTCAAATTTGGTGTCGGTGTCTTCATTTGTCATTTGTCAGAGTCCCCTTTCCATTCCAAGGGGCAGCTCGCAATAATGAACGTCCCTGTAGTCAGAATGGGAAAATTAGGCCAGGGGAACTACTAGCCCTGCACCCATAAGAGGAGGCACAAATGAGGACGAGACTGGCGCGGGTCCCCAGTCTTGTGGCCAGTTACTGTACATGGAAGAAAGGAATGGCATTCGTACTCACCATGAGTTTATGAATCAATGGTTGACTGTGGAAGATAAGAAAAAATGAACTTCGCACCGGGGCTACAAGCCGCAGACCAAGTTCATACGGGTCAAGCCAGGCGTCAAGGTTTCGACTGAGGCTGATGCCACATCTTTCGTCATAGATGATAGAGCGGGAGGAAGGGTTGCTGATACAAAGGTACTGTAAACAACGCACGAGAGGTGGTCTCCCATTTGCTTGGGGCACACGTGCCTGTTCGTAATCAGGGAGGTAGTCCTTGTGACCTTGACCTTATCACCCAGCATTGTTGTCCATCCCACGGCTTGACGTTCGCCAGTGGAAGCATTGACGCTGGCACTAGTTTTAGATTTTCCTGCACGTTCGCTGAAACAATGGGCTGGACGTCATAAAGATAGATTGATATGATGTGGTCAGAGAGGGTCAGTGGGATTGACATTCTTCCATATCTCCCCAGCCGCATCCCACACTTGGAACAAACCATGCCTCAGAGAAGGGTCACAGAAGTCATGAGCGATATTGATTAACAATTGGGTTGGGTCTGCTCATAAAAGAGGAAATCGTCCTAAGGAGGTAGGTGAAATCAGAGGGGGAAGTAGGGTTAGGAGGCTCGAAACCCTATTTTACCCAATGAAAGCCTGTCGTTATTGCCGAATACACGAGTTCGTCGCTGTGGTGGACGCCAGCAATTACTGTAACCAAAGATGTCGCCCTCACCGACATGTTACATACTTTTTTGCTTAGCTAATGTTTTTCTTTGCAACCCGCGACCGAAAAAAACGTGACGCACCAACTCTTGTTGCAGTACGTATAAAGTATACGTAGTAGGCTCTGAATGTCTGGCGAGCCTCCGGGAGGACTTCACCTAAGTGGCATGGAGGCATCCGACAAATCAAGAGAAACTGGTTGGTAGAATTGTGACTTGATTTTCGACTAGGCGCAGCGTCGCCTCTCCATCGAATGATGATGTGCCTGGCCTGTACAGTAATATGAACGCTCGGACTTCGGGATCGGGATCACGCGTTTCGGCGATTCTTAGTGGAGTCTCTCAAGTACTCAAGCTTTAACAGACCATCTCCACCGGGATTTGAGCCTTTCTGACGGTGGTGACCGGTGAACCCCATTGGACAATTTCTTTGTCGGTTGTCCATGACCTCGTGTCATGCATGTCGCATCGGGCGTACATGAAACTGGTCGAGTTAGTTTAACATCCATCCCAGCAAGGGTCATTTCACACGTAACTCAAGGCATCCATCTACGGTTCTGGCCTCATTGACAAGAGATGCCGCCACTACAGAAGACTCCTGTCACTTGGGCCGGCAATGTGTTTGTCTCCGACAGCTGCGAATTCATACGATCATGGACTCGGTAGCTGAAACATGGGGCTAGCCATTACTCAAGCATACGTCCAACATTCTTGAATAGGAGCAGCGCATAAGCTCCACGTGGGTCTAACATCTGCGGAGTCAACGCATGTAGAACACGTATTATGATGACGACGTGATGGCTACCACAGTGACACAAGGCCTGTGAGCTTTGGAGGGCTTCTCCAAGTAACGATAGATCGTCCGCCACCTCTGATCAGTCTTCTGTCCAACCTCGACTTCTAACTGCCAACTCTCCAGGGCGTACGTGTCGGGTCCGGTGACGAGCAGCGTTGGGGTGAGGGCGACATGCTGCATCGGCTCCAGCGTCCCGCGGAATGTGAGACGGCCTATCCAAGACGGCGGTGCCAAGTTTCTGCAAAGTAGCGAGCACAACAGTGATCAGGCAGTAATTATCAAATGGATAAGCGAGGGAGGACGCACTTGGTTCCCGGTGGGTCATTGGTTGATGCTTCTGATGATGCCAACCTCAGAGTATACTTGGACGGATGAGTCATGGAGAAATTCCTCAACATGAATGTCACCGGGATTTGGCACGACCTGTAAGACATGGTGAGACAGACTCAAGAAGGGTATTAATTGACACAGACCTCTCAGAAAAGTCGTGATTGATCACGCCAGGTTCGATAGCGGTCAGCGAGACGGGATTCATTTCTGCGTTCCATTCGCTTGCTCGTACGGCCTCGAGAATGCTTGACCTCTCTCTATCCGTCTCCGCATACATGCTGCGTTTCACCTTCAATTCCTGAGTCTCTTGGATGATAGCATTGAGTGCCCCATGCTCGGCTCCAACGTTGACTCCCGATATGAGGACATGCCCTGACCTCTCACTAGACGGAATATCCCAAAATATAAGAATGTCCAATGAATGTGGGTGATATAATGGAAATATATATGGGCGAAGAGCCGGGGTGATATATGGATGTCGAATCACCAGCTCGCGCGCAGTCAGGTTCCGACGACCTTGATGAAGCAATGACATGGTTGAAGTTGTATTGATACAGTAATCAGAAGACTACAAAGATATATCAGTCGAACTTGTCATAAGTAGTGATCAATTTACGGACCTCAACTATATAGTTGAACCTCATACTTAACGGTGGTGGTGAGGATTCCTCTACGGGCTGCCCTTTCAAAACTTGTTCAAGCTTTCCTACCACAAACTGGAAGGTATCGCTGAAATCGGGGACATCGTCCCGTAATTTCATACCAATTAGTGATTGAAAGCTCTGACTCGGAAGGAGTCTTTCACTGGATGGACGTCAGAGATGTACACGGCAGGGACATGTGGCCTACCGTTTGGAGCTCGTGACGGGTTTGCACGACCACGTCGGACTCAGTGTTACCATCTGCGACACGACAACTGGAGTGGAATCGGTAATGTTCCGGACCTCTAAGATTGACGTAAAGAGATTTTCTAACGCTCGCGCCGGTTCAAATGCTAACGTCGCTGAGAGTAGGGGCCGGACTTCAAAGGAACGTGCTGTCTTGACACAGTGAAATGTATGGCCATCTCCCTAGAAATGGGGCGTTAACAGGAAGAATTGGGTAATATCCGGGAGACACCGCGTACCTCACGGAACGTGAATAAGAGACAGAGCTCTTGCTCGCCCAATTTATTTGCATGGAGCACGAAAGGAAGTTCGAAGTTGGCACCTGGAGCTAGTGACGAGTCTTTCGCCGCGGAAGACCATGAAATCTTATGGGTGTTCTAGGGAGCAGAGAATTATCCGAATCAAAGGTCTCGGAACCGTCTGCAGAGGCTTCAACTATAGGTAATTCAGCAAAGTAGACGGAGCACTGGCCATTAAACGCGTACCGGTCTCGGGGTCGCCAGATTGATCACACAGAATTCATCATCTTCTCCACTAACTAACCAGATCTCGCTGATCGCCTGAGTGCGACATTCGATAACCAGATTCGCATTTCCCTGCACTCTCCATGATAGAGCACCAATTGGCTGTCATCCAAGAACTGAGCGGACAGTCGTTGTATGGCATTTTCAACCTCGACCTTATATCTTGTTTTGTCGTTGATGGGGCGTGTCTTGAAGTCTTCGACCTCGCGATACCAAGGGTTCCATCGCAGGGAGGAGAGAAAGGAACATATATGACACATGGAGATCTGCAAAGTCATTGACTGTCTCGCCAGAATTGATAATGGGATCTTCGATCGAGAAGATTAGCTTGTACCAATCGATTAAAGAAGCCAACAGTGTTTACCGTGCGGGTTTCCTTCGGGTCTAGGATGATCTCATCCAAGATTTCGACATCTACGAGTTCTGGAGACCATTCGGAACCAGATGGGAGCCCCGTTACAATAACAGTCAATTCCGACAAATTCACTTCTGTGTTGAACGGATTATGAACGACGAGGTCCACCCAGAATGCCTCTACGTACTTCTCAGCAACGGACAAGGGAGACTATTACGCACTCACCATCGACAGTAGCCCTCCCCGTGCGGTGGAGGGTCTCTTTACCTCTAGCTTTCCAAAACGAAGTCCAACTGTCTTCCCGGGATTGCCATGTCCCGACATATCCACCCACCGCATCCCCAGGTAATCGCACTCTCGTGAGACGTGGATTGAAGAATGCAACTGGGAGTGTCAAGTCCGTGGTATGAAATTCTTTGCCAGAGGTACCTTTCAGATGCTATTTTCAACCATTGCGAGTTCTTTGAGTATTCTGAGCGATCATCTGGCCGGAGGTGTCCGATCGAAAGGTCTCCCGAGAATGACTAAAAAGAATTTAACTGCGCCGCCGAACCTCACCAGTCGTATAATAAAGACGCCCTAATAAACAAAACGTCAGTCTCTATACGATATCAAGCCTTCGTTGAGTACCCAACGCATGCTCTAAAGCCAGGCAGGATCCGGTCAAACCGGGTTGATGCCTGCATTTCAATATCCTCGGAATCCCAAAATGAGGGCGACGAAATCGGGGACATCGTCCCGTAATTTCATACCAATTATGATTGAAAGCTCTGACTCGAAGGAGTCTTCCACTGGATGGACGTCAGGATGTACACGGCAGGACATGTGCCTACCGTTTGGAGCTCGTGACGGTTTGCACGACCACGTCGGACTCAGTGTTACCATCTGCGACACGACAACTGGAGTGGAATCGGTAATGTTCCGGACCTCTAAGATTTGACGTAAAGAGATTTTTAACGCTCGCGCCGGTTCAAATGCTAACGTCGCCGCTGAGAGTAGGGCCGGACTTCAAAGGAACGTGCTGTCTTGACACAGTGAATGTATGGCCATCTCCCCTAGAAATGGGGCGTTAACAGGAAGAATTGGTAATATCCGGGGAGACACCGCGTACCTCACGGAACGTGAATAAGAGACAGAGCTCTTGCTCGCCCAATTATTTGCATGGAGCACGAAAGGAAGTTCGAAGTTGGCACCTGGAGCTAGTGACGAGTCTTTCGCCGCGGAAGACCATGAAATCTTATGGGTTGTTCTAGGGAGCAGAGAATTATCCGAATCAAAGGTCTCGGAACCGTCTGCAGAGGCTCAACTATAGGTAATTCAGCAAAGTAGACGGAGCACTGGCGCATTAAACGCGTACCGGTCTCGGGTCGCCAGATTGATCAACACAGAATTCATCATCTTCTCCACTAACTAACCAGATCTCGCTGATCGCCTGAGTGCGACATTCGATAACCAGATTCGCATTTCCCTGCACTCTCCATGATAGAGCACCAATTGGCTGTCATCCAAGAACTGAGCGGACAGTCGTTGTATGCATTTTCAACCTCGACCTTGATAATGTCATCGGCGCAAATATATCTTGTTTGTCGTTGATGGGGCGTGTCTTGAAGTCTTCGACCTCGCGATAACAAGGGTTCCATCGCAGGGAGGAGAGAAAGGAACATATATGACACATGGGAGATCTGCAAAGTCATTGACTGTCTCGCCAGAATTGATAATGGGATCTTCGATCGAGAAGATTAGCTTGTACCAATCGATTAAAGAAGCCAACAGTGTTTACCGTGCGGGTTTCCTTCGGTTCTAGGATGATCTCATCCAAGATTTCGACATCTACGAGTTCTGAGACCATTCGGACCAGATGGGAGCCCCGTTACAATAACAGTCAATTCCGACAAATTTACTTCTGTGTTGAACGGATTATGAACGACGAGGTCCACCCAGAATGCCTCTACGTACTTCTCAGCAACGGACAAGGGAGACTATTACGCACTCACCATCGACAGAGCCCTCCCCGTGCGGTGGAGGGTCTCTTTACCTCTAGCTTTCCAAAACGAAGTCCACTGTCTTCGGGATTGCCATGTCCGACATATCCACCCACCGCATCCCCAGGTAATCGCACTCTCGTGAGACGTGGATTGAAGAATGCAACTGGGAGTGTCAAGTCCGTGGTATGAAAATTCTTTGCCAGAGTACCTTTCAGATGCTATTTTCAGTCAGACACCCTGAGGTCTAGAAATGAATGGTTTTGAGCACTGGAAAGCGACTCGAAAATCCTCTACGAAAACTTTATCCATTGCGAGTTCTTTGAGTATTTCTGACGCGTCATCTGGCGGAGGTGTCCGATCGGAAGTCTCCGAGAATGATAAAAAGAATTGAACTGCCGCCGAACTCACAGTCTATAATAAAGACGCCCTAATAACAAAACGTCAGTCTCTATACGATATCAGCTTCTTGAGTACAACGCATGCTCTAAGCAGCAGATCCGGTCAAACCGGTGATGCTGCATTTCAATATCTCGAATCCCAAAATGAGGGCGACAGATTCTTTTCCGGAGAAATATTACAGAGTCCATGTGCCTTCGCAGAAGATATAGGGTCAGTGGTTTCTACTCGATCCCATCAGCGATGTAACAAGACTGAACGGGGGCACGGACGCACAATCCCAGACTTCTCGAGCCGTTTTGCGGCGAGGAGGTACCAAAGTGCAGCTCGTCGCTGGGCCAGCCTTCGAGAACTAAGATGAGCAGCTTGTGCAAGTAAAAGAGCGAAGGTGGCTCTTCCGCTTTGAAGCTCACGTGTTAATATACTGAGAAGTCGTTACTACCTTAGTCACGTACCGACGACGCCGCCCAAACCAGCCACCTGTCCCTTCAAGGGCTTGTTAGAAATCGGCACTGTCTCCCAGCGCACGGCATAGGTAACCGCACGTAATTGGGCTAAAGCTGATGCTTCTGCGTCGGGGGATGTGTTTGTGGAGAGTGCATGTATGACATGGGTGGTTACCGCGGAAGATGGAGAAAGAAGCAGTGGAAGCATTTCCTTCAAAATGAGATACCTGAGTACCGTTATGCTTCCCGCATACATAAGTGAATCCTACCGATCCGCCCTTCCCATCTTTGTTTAGCGCCTCCCACACACTGACTGCTAGCTTCAGGTCACCAATATTGTGGCAAATTCTGCTAGTCGTCTCTGCTGACTTGGAGGAGAATGTCCCCCAGAAGAGATACTTGATATCGAGGAATGCGACCCTGACCGAGTTGTTGGCATGACAGAGAAACTGATGAAGAAGGTGGATGGGGAGGTGTAGGCGATGATGTCCCAGTGCCAAACAGACGACGAGTGGAGGAAAAAAGACGAGAAGGTAGCCGTCGTGTTGAGGCGAACTGGAAGCATACATGGGTCAACACACAGGACTAGGTATGTGAGAAGATGGTATCACATTTTCGTTCCAATCTGCAACACATTTTTCCATCCATGGCACAAGACTCATCGAGACAAACTCCCGAACGAACCTGGCAGTTTTTCTGGATGTCCTCCTCATTCATGCGAAGCGTGTTCATTTCGTTTGAGGTCCCAGGGGTTGAAGTTGACTTTAGCCCTGTAGAGGACGGATCAGGGGTGTTGAGCAGGACTTTGGTATTGAGGGCAAACGTAAGGTGCCATTGGAACAGGACAGGCTGGGGCGGTGGAGAGGGAAGCTCGAGAGGAAGCAGATAGCTATGTAGACCATACTGCTTTTGACAGCATTGAAGAGTGCGTTTGCCCTTCACGACATGAGTAGACGAAGATGGATCTATAAGATCACGCACTCTTCGTCCGACAGGGAGACGTTTCGGGATGGACGATCAGCGAATAGCGTAGATGAGTGTTGTCTACCCATGGAGGCAGTTCTAAAGGGCGAGCGTGCAGCTGTGCCAAAGTCTGTAAAGGATTGGGCAACATCGTAGACACGGCATATACAACTGTGAAGGTGTTCAGGATCCTGGACCTGACCAGCATAAGAAACACACACTCGCAACTGGATGTTCCAACCCTCAAATTTCGACGGAATGTGATCTCCGTCCACGCAGTGGCGCAACTCATTCCACCAAGGAGTTCTCAAGTTGTTAGCTCGGTCATTCTGGGCGGCTGCCGCCTCGACCCGTTCCCAGTCTTCCAACCACTTGGCGCATACTGCTTGATATACGAGCGCTGATCCAGTCAATTGTCCGTCCGCGCGTAGTTCTTCGTCCTCACGGCATCCATCTTCGACTTCTCCCAGATCTGAGGCTAAGAGCAGAAAGTGAAAGCAAGTGAGAACAGGTGTTTAAAAAGAAGTGAGAGTGTGTTAAGGATGTCTCCGTTGTGACTGCGTACAAGTGAGTCAGGTGAATCGATACTTCGAATGAAGCGCGTCTTACCCTGTGGGAGAGGAGAAAAGGATTGTAGAATTTGAGGCAATGGGGCAACGACGACGCGGAGAGAATATCGGCCAAGTCAGGCGACGAAATGATGCATATGTGAGGGCTTAACGAAGGCGGAATAACAGACGCAACCCGTGCCATGTTGACTTTTGAGACGAAGACGGCGTGTGTCGGTGCGCCCGACCTCCGCTGCCGAGACGCGTGCGGCCTAATTAGGCCCCAAACTTGTTTGATCTCCGTAGTTCAAGGAATCCAATCAAAGGTATAATATTATCCATCTATCTAGCTACATCCACTGTACAAAGGGAGCATATAACAGTCACATTTACAACAAATCGATCCCATTCGTATATGCATGGGGTCCGATTAGAGAGAATAAAAGTGTTCAGAAACTAATCAATTCAAAACAATATGTCACCCAACAAAAGGCCACCAGCAAGGGCACCTAGCAGAGGCAAGGCACCCGCTCCGTTGTTGCGTCGACGGCGGCCCATAGGGTAGTCATCATAACCATAACCATATCCGTATCCGCTGCCATATCCAGGCCATACATCAGGTAAGGGTCTCCCGCTGGTGCCCATAACGGGAGCAAGAAGGCCCTGAGCGGTATCGTTCGTTACGAGCATAAAGGGCTTGTTGCTGTCGTGCTCGCTGGGCGTTTATCATCTCCGTGTATTGTCGCTCCCTCTCCATATCAAGCTATGCAGAAACGGATTAGAATAAATGTGATGGAAAGCATTGTTGTACTTACCCTGGCCTGCTCCCTCTTGTATGCTTCGCGCTCTTCTTTGGTACCAATAGCCTTATCCTTGAGCTTGCCAAAAAATCCTCGTTTCCCTTTTCCTTCTTAGAAGGATCCTGGGTGGCTTCGTCGCTCTCCGGTACCCATGCTAGCACTATCATGGCCGTTGAAGGAGTGGCGACGGGCTTGGAGGAATCCTTTGAATCATGCTGCTTCGTATCACGACTCTACTTTCTCTCTAACTTCTGGGTGCTCCCGGAGGTATTGTTCATCGTCATACGGATGTGTCCAGATTGCACGAGGCGGATCCGCTTCGTGTCGACCTGCCGTGCGTTGATCAGTCATGAGTCTAGTAAGGTGGAGGGAGAGACGTATTACTCACCCAGAATGGATGATTTGTCTTGGGATCGAATTCTTGAATCCAGCCGTAGGGAAGTGGAAGATCTGATGAGCTCATGATGGTGGTGAGAGAAATGAATGGTGGATGAGAAGTCGATTGAACGTCTTATAATGGGAATGGGTAGCGCCATGACAGCCTGAGGCGCGTGTTCCTGAGGCACGTGTTATTGCAGCCGGCCGTACAGCAACGGTACCTGCTGACCAACTCTGCACATCATGCTATTGCTGCGCGCTCTCTACAAGATTACTCAGACCTGTACGCCTAGCCGTTCCATTCTCCTTCTCTCCGCGTTTCCTGTCTAATATTCCCGAACCGACGCGCACCTCTCTCACCCACACTAGCGCAGCCAAGGAGCCAGGTAGAATGAATTGAGCATCATCGATTTCCATGCAGGTACTAAGTTTCCCCAGCCCTCAGGCCTCAGGGGTGAACACCGTCGGCATGAGACGGCCAAAAATGCTCATTAAGGACTTGGTGATTACACCACTCAGAGGACACTCCTATCATTACGATAAATCTCCAAGATCAAATCCGACACAAGCAACAATACAACGTCGACTGCAACGGCAATGTTTATCGCCTCCATCCAAGCCTCCATCCCATCTGGGATTGATGTAGTAAGTACGTGGAATGCAGAGTTCAATAGTCGTTTACATATGCACTTACGTCCTATAATGGCGGGTGCCAGATTGTTCGCGAACTTGTCATACCTAGCGTGCCAGTGGCATCTATCCAGAGTGATAAGATATGACGTATTGTACAAGATGAGAGACAAGAAGCAGATATAGAAACCCATGCATCAATCAAAAAATCGATACCGGCCATGATAACTTTGAAACGATAGCAGCTGCACAGCTCAGTGAGCAGGATGAGACACGGCCCTGACAGGCAACGCACGAGAAACTGCTATTCTGTGCAGGCGCAGCCTGTCAGCCACATTGACAGTGATTCTTCTCCGGAGGATGCGCCGAGATCCCGACGGCCCGCTTTGCAGCTGCGGAGCGATCATCCTGTTCAGGGGCTTCGGACTCCGAACCTCTAAATTTGAGTTCCGAAAATGAGTTCCGAAATGCCTTCCGTCGTCTGCATGTAAGTTATCGGTATCAAGTCGTCGATGATTACGACGGCCACGTCGAGGAGGAATAAGAGAAGATGTTCGTTGTCATAGAATTTGGCGTATGTGTCCTTTAGATGACTCGGAATGCAGTAACTGCACCACCACCAGCATGACGGCGTGGGATGTCAACGAACACTGCCAAAAGGGCAGATTCCAGATGTCTTTCTGGCAGGCAGTGTCTGCAGAATACAGCACAAGAGACAAAGGGACGTAATTTGAATTGTATCGGTAGTGTAGGCAGTGTCTGCTGTACGTACATGACGCGTGAGATCCGTCAGAACCCGGAAGTATATTCCATCTTGACCCGATGGCAACCGTACCATCTCGTTTCTAGAGAAGTACACCCCAACCCTTTGAGGCATCCTGAGGACACCTGATCGATGACTCAGCTGAGGCTGCACTGAAATGTGAAACGAGACCGTTATCGTCGGTCACACTGAGTATATTCCGTGATAATAAATTTAGTTGAAAGCCAAGTAATTTCCTTTATGGGTGTTTTCCCGCCTGAGTGTCGTGCTAGCATTTACTCAGGAGCCACTAAGCATGAGACGGAGCGGGATGATCGAATATATCTCGGCAGCGTTGCCAAGTGTCCCTGTAATAATGGTCAAAGTACCCTGCGGCTGAACTGGCATCTGTCCTGAGGATGACCTCGGCTAAGTGTCCTGCGGTTGAACGCGCATCCGTCCGGAGGACAGCGTAGAGTCTTTGCTCAATCACTAAGGGACCATCGCCGCCGGCTATCACACTTAAGCCCTAGGATCCAATCCTTCCTAGGCCACATTTCACTTCATTTTCTCATTTATATTCACACCATAGAACTATAATATAACAAAACATTCTATTGTGAAAGTATTGAAGCATTACATTGTAGTAGTACCACTATACAAATATTCTACTGTATACATAGTCCATAAGTATCCACCATGACACCGAACGTGACAATCCAATGCGGTGGCCGACACAGAGTCCGTCGCAGAGGGAGAGGCAGACGGTGGTGCAAGGGCCATCGCAGAGGCAGAGGCAGGTGGCGCAAAGGCCATCGCAGAGGCAGAGGCAGACGGTGGCACAAGGGCCGTCGCAGAGGCAGAGGCAGGTGGCGCAAAGGCCGTCGCAGAGGCAGAGGCAGGTGGCGCTAAGGCCGTCGCAGAGGCAGAGGCAGGTGGCGCTAAGGCCGTCGCAGAGGCAGAGGCAGAGGCAGAGGGTGGCACAGAGGCCGTTGCAGAGGCAGAGGCAGGTGGCGCAAAGGCCGTCGCGAAGGCAGAGATGGCGCAGAGGGGCTTGGGAGTGAGTTGGGACATGGGAGGAAATGAAAAAGAGCGAAGTCGAAAAAAGTTTGAAGTTCAACATCCTATCACGTGGTCGCGTGAATTTTTACTTCGATTTGGCAAGCAAGGCAATCGGGTTGCAGCAATGCCCAGCAATGGCCCGTGCAGCCTTGCCAAATCGAAGTAAAAATTCACGCGACCACGTGATAGGATGTTGAACTTCAAACTTTTTCGACTTCGCTCTTTTTCATTTCCTCCCATGTCCCAACTCACTCCCAAGCCCCTCTGCGCCATCTCTGCCTTCGCGACGGCCTTTGCGCCACCTGCCTCTGCCTCTGCAACGGCCTCTGTGCCACCCTCTGCCTCTGCCTCTGCCTCTGCGACGGCCTTAGCGCCACCTGCCTCTGCCTCTGCGACGGCCTTTGCGCCACCTGCCTCTGCCTCTGCGACGGCCTTTGCGCCACCTGCCTCTGCCTCTGCGACGGCCCTTGTGCCACCGTCTGCCTCTGCCTCTGCGATGGCCTTGGTGCCACCCTCTCTGCCTCTGCGATGGCCTTTGCGCCACCTGCCTCTGCCTCTGCGATGGCCCTTGCACCACCGTCTGCCTCTGCCTCTGCGACGGACTCTGTGTCGGCCACCGCATTGGATTGTCACGTTCGGTGTCATGGTGGATACTTATGGACTATGTATACAGTAGAATATTTGTATAGTGGTACTACTACAATGTAATGCTTCAATACTTTCACAATAGAATGTTTTGTTATATTATAGTTCTATGGTGTGAATATAAATGAGAAAATGAAGTGAAATGTGGCCTAGGAAGGATTGGATCCTAGGGGCTTAAGTGTGATAGCCGGCGGCGATGGTCCCTTAGTGATTGAGCAAAGACTCTACGCTGTCCTCCGGACGGATGCGCGTTCAACCGCAGGACACTTAGCCGAGGTCATCCTCAGGACAGATGCCAGTTCAGCCGCAGGGTACTTTGACCATTATTACAGGGACACTTGGCAACGCTGCCGAGATATATTCGATCATCCCGCTCCGTCTCATGCTTAGTGGCTCCTGAGTAAATGCTAGCACGACACTCAGGGCGGGAAAACACCCATAAAGGAAATTACTTGGCTTTCAACTAAATTTATTATCACGGAATATACTCAGTGTGACCGACGATAACGGTCTCGTTTCACATTTCAGTGCAGCCTCAGCTGAGTCATCGATCAGGTGTCCTCAGGATGCCTCAAAGGGTTGGGGGTGTAGGAAAGTATAAATTAAAGCGCCAACTTGAAGGGCCAAAAAAATTATTTGTCTGGTTCGATCACAGTCACAGCGTAGTTCCTATGTTCCTGACTTCACTTCACTTGTACTGGCGCGCGCGCAGTCCACGGTTGTGCTGTACAGTACAGTAACTGAACTTACTGTACTCCTGTAATTACGAACGTATTCGATATGACTTGGAGACAATCCACGATGATATTTACTCAAGCCATTCAAATTTCAAACCACTATTTTCCGTAGAAAAAAACAACTTGGTTGTAGGTGATGAGGGTCTAGCTTAGGGCCAATTGAGGTTGGTCGTTAGTGTACATGGCTAAGCTAATTGCGCTATAAGCTCAAGTGCGACGCCACGAGTGTTGGTTAAATTGACACACCTCATCGTTATATACCACCGTGATTTAGACGTGATTTGAATATAATGCATGAAAGCCACATCCGTCGTCTGCGCTCCGAAGAGAGATCAACATTAATTGTGGATTTCTCACAGAAATAGCAAGATAAAAAGGCTCTCACAGAGAAGACGTGTCAAATGCACAAGACAATGCTCAAGTGGTAGGTGGCGTTCCGCAGCCGTAGCTTTGCGGTCGCATGAGGCGAAGTTAGGGTGCGGACGGTGATGAATCAGGCAGATCAACTATAGAGCTCCGATCCTCTCAAAACAAAAACACAATTATATCCTTGAGTCACGCCGGGAAAGCTCGACCAAAGCCTCGGCCAAATATGGAGCAAAGGTCCATCCGTTAAGGTAGCCTCATCCCGTTCTGTTCGAGTGAGTCCACGAAGCGAAACATTTGTACATGGCGATCCTTTGTATAGCCAAAGCATTGTTTGGGTGCCCGTGTGGTTTTTGGAGAGTGGTTGGCATGAAACAATGACAGATAAATGCCACAGCCATGTTGACTAGAGGAATATACTTTCTGTCCACAGCGGGTTATTTCCGTTGGCCATGCACAGCTCGCCATGCACAACTCGCACTTCGGCACATAAAAAAAAAAGAATAATAACAGTCATAATATCTGGTTCCTCATGCACGGCGTTATGAGGACCGCGTTATGACAAACCAGTCCTTAGATGACCCTGAAGGAAGTCGCCAAAGAATAACGCGAGACTATAGAATAAATTATTGCCCAGCGTCGTTCGAGTGTGCATACGCTTGGGCAATATAAGTGTTGGGAGGTACCATCCTGTTAATGCTGTTATGACCATCTTCGTACAGAGACAAATATTAGCATGGCAACATTTGAAATTGAAATTTGTTTCCGGCTCTTGTACAGCCCAGGTGCTATATACTGAATTCGATCCATGACAGTAATAAACACGCTTAGTCTAAGAAGAAACTAAAAAGACGTTAGGCGATCGAACGTGAAAGTTGGAGAACAAGCTCACAGAAGTCATAGACGAGACGGGCCTGAATATGTTCATTTGCGGGCCGATGAAGTCGATGTGTCGAACATGGCGCCTTTCATCATTCACTTGTTCGAATCCCCAAGTCTGAACGGGTAAGCCATTTTTGTAGACAAGCGTGTTGGAAAGGTCGACGCACCTGCTCTGCAATCCAGGAGGTATTGCTCTTTGGAGTATCACTCTTCACATATGAGTTGATTACACCGTCCTGCACCGTATCTGGAAGCCACCCCTTTCTCAGGAACTCGTTCTCAATTTCGTCAACATTCGCTCTTCTGGATTTTCCGAGAACTGCACCAAATAGATAGTCGTCGTGCTCCCTGAATGTCCAGTCTAATATGCGATTCTCGCTCGTTCCGGGAATGCCGTAAGTTTCTGATCAATGTCAATGCGCTCGACGCCGTCATCACCCTTGTAGTGCCGAACGTAGAGAGTTATTGTGGCCAGGGCAATCGCACGCCGTGTAAACCAGCTTACACCCTGCAGACGTAAGATTTCGTCTGTATCGTCGCTCAGGTTCTTATTCTGTGATATGTTAATCGGGATAAGAATAGTGTCACTAGTTAGGAGGAAATGGACAATGCCAACCATGACCCATGTTGCGCTCAGGTCGAGAGTTGTGATGGATGAGGGGCGGCCATGGTGGGGGTTGCTTGACCAACAGGACAGGGACAGGGCTGTGTTGGTTAGCTGCGCCTTGCCAAGCGCCTTGCTTCTTATGTTTCCCGTGGTGACAGTATCACGTTCTTGCTCCATAACCGAATACATACGTAGTTGACCAAAAATATAACAATACGTTTCACGTGTAGCCGTGTACAGGAGCCACGTCACGGTGAAGGATCCCTCGCGAGATATCTGGTATCTGGACCGACAAGAGCTACTTGGTCTTCGGGGGGAAAAGGAAATCACCCTCCATGGTGCATCTTTGCCCCTTTCCCATGCCTGGGGTCCTCGGCTGTCATCTCCGCCAAACTCAACCATAAGACCATCTCTGGTCCACTCCACCCAAATCCCAATATTGCCCGATGATGGCCCAGAACCACCCCTTTTCTGTCTGGTTCACCGAGGGCGGTGACAAATTCTTTGCCTGTCATATTCCGCGGAACGCTGAGGTCCGAGGGACGGGATGTGCCCTCCTTGGTTTCTGGGGTGACAGTGAGGGCGATGGGAGTGGTGGGATAGGGTGAATAAGCGGGGGATCGGGAACTGGTCTTGCTATCGGACTTGGCGGTAAACAGATCGTTGTATATATCGATGCCGTCTAAAACGAGATGTGCATCATGTAGTTCCTGGCGGGAAAGTCCCGAGCGAGGTTTATAGCCACTGATTGGAATGAATAGAAGGCTGAGACCGAGGGAATAGTAGTTAAAATAAACGGCGTCAGGGTAAGACTTCACATCTGGGGTGATTTGAGTAGTAGAGAGGGTCGAGATATATGCAGCGAGGTCTGGTGAGCTAGGTGAATGACCGAGCAAGTCGCGTATGGCCATGGTGGTCAATATTTCACATGTCAGAAGCATGTCAAGAGAACAACCACCGCGCATACAGCCAGACTCGGCACCTTCTCATCACCATTGATGGCGGACTCACTCGATAAGTATCTCGTCAGACAGACAAAACCGTCATTCTCTTCTCGCCTAGCCCATGCCATTTTTGTCTATCCGGGAGAACTTTTCCTCTCCCTCATCTCCTCTGCTTTGCGCCCAATCGCGCCACAACTCATCCCATTTGCTATATTCTTCCTCCTGGTTCCCTCACTGCTCATCCCTGCCATCGTATCTGGTGTGTATGTATGGTACAGTCGTGCAGTCAATTGGCAATCCCCGCTTTTCTTCCAATACGGGTGCGTGTTAACATAAGACCATGTTTCTTTTCTAACGAGCCCCGAAGCGACGGGCTTACACCATACGCCGAGACACAACTCGCCTCTTTTAATCCTGTACAACCCTACGACATATCTCTCCACCTCGTTGTTCCAGCTGTACAGTCTAACTATGATCTCGGGAACTTTATGACGACCCTAATATTGTCCGATCCCTCAAGCAGGATTCTCACTACCGTCCGCAAGCCAGTGAGTTCATTGCTGGACTCTACCTCCACTTTCTTGTAACATCGTTGATAGGCGATCATCCTGCCACCATCCATTTTTCGTTGGCCGAATCCAAGCACGACGACTTTGACAATACCCCTTCTGTCTCGCTATGTATCTGGCGTAAGCCGAGTTGTTGCCAGGATTGAACTAGGAAGACAGGACAATTGGAAGTCAATCGGAGCCGGAGAAGGGAAGGAGCTTAGCGTGCTGACCGCTTTCATAAAAGGCACCGTTCGTCCTCAAGGCGTACGGTCAGTTTCTTCTTCTCACTTTGCATGATGACGTGTTCATCGGTTTCCTGTAGGGGAATCATCACAAGGTTTCCAATGCTGTCCGGCTTGGTTGCTTCTGGCATTTTCCTCGCCGTATCATTCACTGTCTTGGCGATATGCCTTATCCCTTCCCTGTGGTGGCGATATGCTGCCAAAGGTCCAACCACTCCCAAGGCTGGACCGAGTGCACGTTCACGGACTCTACCGGATGCGCTGGGTGAGAGGAGAGCTCGAAAGCGATCATTGAAGCGAAGCGGGAGCATCGGTCCCGTGAAGCGAGAGGTATGACTTACATTCGTGTGCATTATTTCCCATCTTCATTGAACCTCTGTGATTCGTATTAGGATTATGAAGGCAATATCAGCACGTTACCCTCTGCAGAGATGGCGTCCAGTCCCCTGCGTCGTCGGCGTTCTAGGATGTCGGAACCAGTTTCCGATGATGAGTGACGCTTCTGGCATGTATTATTATTAGCTTTGCTTTTTGCTGTCTGTTAATAGTATGGCCTACTGGGCATGGCATGTAATCGAATAGAATTCATTTGCTGGTGCCATAGTCTCAGTAGATCATGCTCATTTCCCCCAACGATCCGTGAATATGCGCGTGAATTCTGGTGAGTCATCGCAGGCCAGACTTCGAGAACAAGATTCCGCGGTCGCTCTCAGCAAAGTCATGCCCGCGCTAGATCAATAAATAACAATTACGGCATAATTACTCTGCAGGGAGGTCAAGCAATTAATTAGGTACTTCGTGTGCCCGCATCTGTTTCCGCGTCCTCAGTGGAGGCGACAGCGGCGGCTTTCTCCACACCATCGCCCTCCGCCGTAGCCTCCGCCGCTTCACGAGTCACTGGCTTTGCCTCGGTTGAGGTCTCGCTCTTAGACTTAGGCTGCTCAGAGCCGCCGGTACCGCCGCCGTCACTACCACCACCTTCCCGCACCTCAGTTTCTTCGTCTTCTTTAACTTTATCAACCTTGTCCGTAGGATCGCTCAAGCCCTTCACGAGATCGCCCGCTTCTTCGCCGCCAAGCCCAAGCTCCTCCACGAGCGCAAGTAGATCGTCATCGGTCACTTTGACGCCTTGCAGACCATACCCTGTCAGCTCATCGCCCACGTCGAACTCTGCCTCACTGCGCTTGCGCAGCGTTTTTTTCGTCTCGGCAGGAGATGCGGACGCTGAGGCTGAGGCTGGGGTTGACGACGACGTCACGGTGGCTCCGCGCAGTGGCGACGAGGGTCCGCCGCCGGGACTGGCGTTGAAGAGTGCTCTGTGGGCTGGCTTGGCCATTTGAGATGGCGAGGATGCACCGGGTACGCCGATTGGTTTGGTAGGGAGCGTCGGGCGTGTTTCTTCGATGGTTTCGTCCCAGGTATCTTTCAGTCGAAGAAAGGTCTCTAGTTCGCCATATTCCACCGCTTCTTCGCTATAAATAGGTTTTAACCGGTAGTGAGCGGGAGGACTCGCATCCGTCACGCGTAGTAGAGTTATGCTCACAAGTCGGAAAAGGACTACGAGGAACGTTAGCATTCACAGCTAGCACTATCAGTTGTAAATTGGCAACTTACCCCAGGACACGTTCCGCCGATCAGTATGCCAGGTAACTGTTGCTTGTCTAGTTACAGCACACGAATAGTTTGTTAAGACTCGGATGTTGGCGCACATTAAGTGTAGCGCTCACCTGGTGGAGCTTTCCTCCTCCAAAGTCTCTTTGCATCCTCATCGGAAGCCAAATCATACGAACTGAATGTGATATTCTTCGCTTGCAACACGCGCAGGATATACTCTACGCTATTGGTGATCAGCGAGTGCGGCACTGCAAGGCGGGATAGCCGTTATTTTAAACACACCTTGACGCTGCCGCAGAGCCGGCTGCGACGCTATCGTTGTCAGAAAGACTTGAATGGGGGAGAGACCATGGTTGTTACTACGGGCGCATGGCGTGTGGGAGAAAAATGTCCTTAAGATATCATCTGATCGTGATGATCGAAAGTATCCCACCCATTCACCACTAGACCGAATATGTCACCACCCAAAGTTCTCATTGTCTGCCTGGGTAATATCTGTCGCTCACCAATGGGGAAGCTGTGCTCAGGCACATTGCCAAAGAGCGCAAGATCGACCTTACCGTTGATAGCGCTGGCACCGCTGCGTATCACGTCGACGAAGAGCCCGATGACCGGTCAGTCCTACTATGATCCACCTCGCGTTTTTTTTACCCGCTATTGACAAAACCCCGGTCATGCAACCGTCGGTCCCAAAGTACTATCGCTGTATGTAAAAAGGTATGAATCATTCGATTTGATTTATAATAATAAAGTAGTAACGGCAACGGCATCATTAAACACTGCTGTAACTTATGATGCATGATGGCCGACAGTACGGAGTCCCCATTTCCCATGAAGCTCGTCAAGTGAGCCAGAAGGACTTCTACAATTTCACGCACATCCTTGCCTCCGACGTGTCGAATCTGAACAACTTACTTCGCATCAAGCCTGGCGACTCTACGGCAGAAGTCAAGCTGTGGGGATCTTATCATGATGGAGAGCCAATAGCCGACCCTTATTATGGAGGTGCCGTAAGTTGGGATTGATTGCACCCCTATACAGTGCCGAATACGAGATCTAACACCAATGTCTGATCCAGAAAGGATTCGAGGACACCTACCAACAATGCGTTAAGTTATCCAATGCTTTCTTGGACACATTGGTGGGGACAACCTCCGCTGCCTAATGGTACTTGACTGGACATCTGTTTCCAAACGCATTTGGGGAAAGATGGCCACACTCATAGAGAATATCAACTTTTTTGTTGCTATGATGCATACGTTGTTGATGTTGCGGAGTTTCTTGGAGATTAGACATCGCCTCATGAAGATAGAGACTGAGTGTGGACGAGATTGCTGTAAGGTGTGATTTGCATCAGTACTGATAAATGCGACGTTTTCATGATTCTAGGAGGCCCTTGAGAGTTATAGAGAACGTTTATATTTCATGTGGAGTGCTACGGAGAAACTCAGAAACGATGGTGATTACAGGCCAGTGTTGAACGTGAGAACACTAACGAGAGCGTAGTAGACAGAGCCAAGTGGGAAAACATCAGAATCGCAACGAAGGGCGCGTCGAGCGTATGAAAGTGGTTGGTGACGGTGAGGATCAGTCGACGGCACATGTGACGGCCGCGTGCAGCTTGAGCGTCTTGTATACACATTGGTCTCTGAACAGCGAATTAGTGATGGGTAGGCATATGGACAGATGCCCGGCTTGTGAGAGCATCCTCCGACTTCCAAAGGCTTGTCGTCGTCTATTAGAATGATAAGTTATTGGAGAATATACGACAGGAAAAAAGACACTGGACGCCACCTTCTTCTGTGTGTAGAATTCGATGGCGCTGCGAGCTGCTGTTAGCGGATCAATGGAACAACGGACCGATCAATTAATACCTCTTTCCGTAAAAACCGAGGTCACCCAAGGAACTCCCCTGTGATGAAACCCGTAAATTCCACACAGACTAGGGACGAATGAACACATTACCTTGTTTCCACTCCAAGAAAACATCGGAAGTGGTACAGGGATAGGAATGTTGATTCCGATCTGACCGATGTTCACATCATGTTCAAATTTACGTGCAGTTGCGCCGGACTGGGTAAAGATCGCCGCGCCGTTGCCGTACCGGTTCTGGTTGATGATCTGGATCCCCTCGTCTAGTGTGTCGGCCTTCAGAACTACAAGGACGGGCCCGAAAATTTCTTGACTGATGATGCCGTACTTCGTGATACAGTACGTACGATCAAGGGAAGAAAATACGTACTCATAGCATTTCATCGTAGTGTCTGCCTCGATGATCACCGGTCCTATGAAATTGCCATGTTCATATCCGGAAACCTTTATATGACGTCCATCAAGGTGAATCTTTCCACCCTCCTGCTCGGCGGATGCAATCACATCAAGAATGCGATCTTTGGCAGCCGGTGAGATGACCGGCCCACTATATGAGATGAGAATGGTGCACATAGACCAAGGGCAGACAACTTACAGGTCAACACCCTTCTCGAAACCCCGCCCACCTTCAGATTCTTCGCAAGATTCACGAGGTCGGGTAGCCACGCTTGAGCATCGCCAATCAATAGCACTACAGAAATTGCCATGCAACGTTGCCCAGCAGCTTCGAAAGTGATCATGAGCATACTCGTCCACAGAGAGCTGGTAAGCTTACCACCAAAAGCCGCGCCAACGATGGAGTTGAGGGCATGATTCTTGTTAGCTGGGCATGCGTATAAGTTAATTGCATTGACAATATATTACCCATCGCCTACCGTCTGGCATAAGTATGGCATGGTTCTTAGCACCCATGTTTGATTGAACACGCTTCCCGTTTTTCGTCCCACTAACGCATGTGTCAAAAAAGGCATGTACAATAAAGCTTAAACAAAACACTTGCCGTTCGTAAATGTGCCTTCCGGCACGGTCACCTCCGACAAAGCTAATCGCCTTTATGCTAGGGTGATCACAGATGGCATTTACCGTGGGGACAGTCCCGTGTACGACGTTAATGACGCCTGGGGGAAGTCCTGCCCTTTGGCAGAGTTCAGCAATGATCATTGCCGAACCGGGGTCTCGCTCGGAGGGCTTCAGGATGAGGGTGTTTCCAGTTACTATAGCCATAGGAATTGACCAAAGGGGGATCATGCTATCGGCATACGTTGTGGGAATTGCGGCTCATCGAGAGTAAAGAGACATACGCAGGAAAATTAAACGGACAGATGCTAAGTAAGAGAGTTAGCCAACGCAGTAAAGGAAGACATCTAGATCCTACGCGGAAGTTACGCCCAAGGGCACCTTGCGTACCTCAGTATCCATATCCCGACTAACTATGTCAAACTTGTTTAAGAGTGTCTACGTGAAGTAACAGGAGGGATCGAACCTTCAATTTTCTCACCCAACAAGAGTGAGGGTGCACTTGCAGCATGTTCCACTACTTGGAGTCCTCGCGTGACGTCACCATGCGCATCTGTATTGACGTTCCAGAGGTGTACGAAGGATCAATGGAATAGTTAAACTAACCACCAAGCGTTTTTCCTTGTTCCAAGACCATACTAGTGGTTATGGAATCGGCATTCTCTCGAATAAGGCGCTGCAACCTGAAGAGACACAGGTAAGCGTCGTACGACAGGATACGTTGGTTAGAGTAACGGACTCGAAAATGAACCTCTGCCGGGTCAATACGGTTGTGTTGCTCCACGTTTTGAAGGCGTCGGAGGCCGCTGCCACTGCCTGTTCAAACTCTCATTGGTTGTCTCCGGAACACGGGTGAGGAGTGTTTGTGTGGACTATTGCGACGTGACCTTAAGTCAGAAGAAGTGGGGAGTGGTATATGCGACGTACTGGGTCTACGACATCAATCCACTGGGTTGCCCTACTTTGCATAAACTCTCCGCCTATAAAATTCTTGGTGTTTTCTCCGGAGGAACTTGTACCTTTCCAGTCCCTAGAGAGTTTCTCGGCCTTTTCACGTACAGCTGGGTTGAGGCCCCGAAGAGGTGGCTGCACCGATACTGTAGCATAAGATCGCACACATATAGCGCGTGTGGGGATACGGAATGATAAAGCATGGAGTAAGTGATGACAACACAGTCGGCTCGGAGTTCTATGATGGCTACACTTATATCGTAACATGTACACATAACGGCAAAGAAGCCCTCGGCCCGCCCGTAGAGCACTTCACTGGCATCTGGCAGGCAGGCGGAGTCACGGAGTGGAAGGAAGATATAAAGAGGTTGGAGCAATTATGTAGCGTGTTTCTTGCTGTAGGCGGGCCTTCCTGTGAACAAAAACCAAAAAAATTGGCTATGAGTTGGTGGCGTATGGCGTATGGCGTATGCCTTACCTTGCTCGTACCTTTTCCTCTAAGCTCATGGCAATGCGCAATGACACCATAGGAAAGGGCGACACATTAGCCCCATCCGCACTTGTACTCCCATGTGTAATATTTTACACACATTTCAGGCATTTTGTACTCTATCATGGTCACTTAAACGGCCCGTCTGGTCCTCGTGGCGTCTTGCGACTCTTGCCCCTTGGCATGCAATCCAGCTTTTCTCCTCCAACCATGAACGCATTACTACAGCTACTCCAGCAATCCCAACCCAACCCCAACCCTCCTCCACCTTCACGTGTATCTTCCATCGATGAATTAGAGCAACAACAACAATCCATACAAGCCATCAACCCTAGCTCCCCACAGCAAGCTGTCATCACAAGACCCCTGCAACAACAAACGCCCGAAGCACTCAGTGCATCCATCTTTGCCTCTCAGCTGTTTTCCGATACTCTGAAAATGATTACACCTGTGGGCGAATCGCCTAATGATGAACAACTTCTTGTCATGGCTCTCCAATCCGGCTTAAGTCAAGGTTTAGATCATAGAAAAGCAATCGAAAGACTTCATGGCGTAAGTCCTCGACCAAATGTCCTCTGTCTCCCTCTCAATTCAGTGAATAGGTCAACAATCATGCCGCCAATTTATGGAAGGACTATTACCTCGAACATAAATCTCATATAGACGACTTAGTCAATCAAGTCCAGCCAAACAAGACCGCGAAAAAGCCAGCACGGTTCGATCTGGGACCAAAAACATTGTCTACACCTTTAGGGATCAGGCCTGAGCCGCCGAAGTGGAGGCGTTTCACAAATATGGGAAGTCCATCTGTTCACACGGAACCTGGGTCATCTCGAACCCACAGCATCCCTCGCGCTCGCGGGGTCCAACTCATGCGAGGCCCAAGGACCGCGGCTCATATCGACACTCGGATTTACCGATCCCCCTCCTCCCGAAGTCGAACCGATACCTCCTACGAATGTCATCAAAAGTCGTCAGGGTAATCTCTATACGGTTGAGGATAAGAAATACTTTTCAAAGTACATATCTTGGGCGCTGCAAGGCGATCCTTTGCTCACAAAGAGCGAACTCATTGAAAAGCTCGCAGAAAATGTGTGTAAAACTTCTCATGATACCTGAGTAGAAATTTCAAACTGCGCTTTTCACAGGTGCCCCACCATACAGCCAACTCTTGGAGTAGTTATTGGAATCGGGATCCTTTAGCCGACAGGCTCCTGACGGCTGCCAGGGAAAGAGCGACCGGAGGTCAGGGATCTACCGAGAACGGTGAAGAAGAGGTGATCGAGGTCGAGGATGATCAAGAGACGGCAGAGGAAGAAAGCTCACTTGGCTCAAATATTGATGATGCAGCAACGAGTGAACATAGCCGTTTTTTTGGGGCGGCAGAAGTGAGAACAATGGCTAAGTATATCGCGAGGTATAACCCAGACGACTGGGCCATGATGACGGGCAAACAAAGATGGTTACCTTACCACCTAGAGGTGACCTCCCTGGTGACTATATGAAGGCTATCGCTAACTTGAAGCTTTCTGTTCAGCATCCTCATCGTTCTGAATCAGCGTACAGCATGAAGTATCGTAGCAAGGAGCAGGGTATGTTCTCTGTAAGATATTTTTGGTCCAAAGTTGAAACATTTCCCTCAGAATTCCTGAAGGTCGCTGAACGATACCGAAGACGCGCGCTGCGGCAACAACGCGGGACGCCGTCTTGGGCTAACACAAGTGCACGTAATTCGTTGATCAGTTCGTAATTTGCTTTCAAGCGAGTCTGAGCGGGATCGAGTAGCCGTTCGTATTATGTGTGTAGTATAGAAATAGTAGAAACGTGTGAGCCGCGTTTCCTGGGAAGTAATGGCCCGGGGAACAGTTTGAGGCTAAATTGCACGTGCATATCGATTATTACCGTTCACCTTGACCACGATCAGGCATCACCATCATGGATGAGGAATACGACGTATGGTCTATCATATTTCCCTCGCTCTAGCTTACATTTCCTCAGGTTATCGTTCTCGGCACCGGCTTGACGGAGTGCGTCTTGTCCGGGTTACTGTCGGTTGAGGGCAAGAAGGTTCTCCATATAGACCGGAATGACTACTACGGTGGCGACAGTGCAAGTCTGAATCTTACCCAGGTCTGTGGCCGACCACGATATATGTACTGACGATTTCTGATACAGTCTCTCTCGACAGCTCTACCGAAAGTTCCGCGGAGATCAGGCTCCCCCCACCGAGCTCGGTCGTGATAGGGATTACGCAGTCGATCTCATCCCAAAGTTCATCATCGCATCCGGAGAACTCACGAAAATCCTCGTGCACACCGATGTCACTCGCTACCTCGAGTTCAAGCAGATCGCGGGCAGCTTCGTCTATCGCGACGGCAAGATCTCAAAGGTTCCCAGCACGGAAATGGAGGCGGTCAGAAGCCCATTGATGGGTCTTTTCGAAAAGCGTCGTGCAAAGAAATTCTTCGAGTTTCTGCAGGGTTGGCGTGATAATGATCCTGCTACCCATCAAGGTAATTTTTTTTCCTCGTCTGATTTGTCTCAAACTCTCTGCGGATGATGATTATCTAATCATTACAACATAGGCATCAATCTTGACGTCGATACGATGAGGGTTGTATACGAGAAGTTCGGGCTGGAGCCTGGTACTCAAGACTTCATTGGCCACGCCATGGCTCTTTACTTAGATGATGAGTGCGCGCAGTTTCTGTGTAAACCAGACACGATCATTGATTAGCTATTTCAGTTACATCAACAAGGCCGCGCGCCCAACCTATGAGCGCATTGTGCTATATACGTCTTCCATGGCGCGTTATGGCAAGTCGCCTTACATATACCCCCTTTATGGCCTCGGCGAGCTGCCTCAGGCGTTTGCGCGTCTGTCCGCCATTTATGGCGGCACTTACATGCTCGACAAACCGATTGACGAGATCGTTACCGATGGCAATGGTAACTTTGTTGGTGTACGCAGCGGATCCGAAACTGTCAAGGCCAAACAAGTCATTGGTGACCCGAGTTACTTCGGCTCCAGCAGCGAGAGCGGTAAGCTTCGCGTCGTAGAGGACGGCAAGGTCATCCGCGCAATTTGCGTCCTCAAGCACCCTATTCCGGGTACAGAGGAATTAGACAGTGTCCAGATAATCATTCCTCAAAATCAGGTCCAAAGGAAGCATGGTTAGAGCCATTGTTTTCTCGAGCAACGTTCCGAACTCATTCTATATTTCCTCAGATATTTATATCGCTATGGTCTCCTCAACGCATAACGTCTGCGCGAAGGACGTATATTTGGCCATCGTTAGCACAATCGTCGAGACCAATGTACCCGAGCGTGAGATTATCCCTGGTCTCCAGCTCCTCGGGCCCATACATGAGAAGTACGAGGCTAATTCCGCCAGAGTTTTGCGACTTACATCTTGCTCCCAGATTCGTCTCGGTTTCATCCATCTATACACCAATTGCCGATGGTAAGGCAGACAACATCTTCATCACTCGTTCATACGATGCGACGAGCCACTTCGAGACTGTCGTCGACGATGTACACGATGTCTGGAAGAGGATGATCGGTAAAGATCTGGTTTTGAAGGAGCACCCACTCGAAGTCCAGCAGTAATTGTACTTTGGCCCCATACACGTCTCTTATCAGCACCCACTCGTTTTCCCTTCCTTTCATCTTCACTCTTCTTTTGAGGATTTAGCTGCAACAGAACAAAATTTGTAACATTCGTCTGATGTACGGGATTGTCACGCCTCTCATTCGTAGAGTGCATTGCCAACTTGCAGAGATTAAAAGAACGAGTCTATATTAAACTCTGGCACTCGTACGTCCTGCTTTGCGGTTTTCATAAGACTACCCAATCCAGCTTTCCGTGCGATTAAATCGCCTTCCTCGTTGATGGTCTCGTTCACGAGTGGTGCAAAAGGCCTGCCTTCCTCGGGTTCGGGCGAAGGTCGGCGTGTGGGAGGTGCCGTGAAGAGGTCCATGTCGATCATGATTGAGGACCTCCGCCGCATGGCCGGTTCTAGTGCAAGCATTCTACGCATCGTTGTCGGGCTCGGCGGTGCAATCTGCTCTACGGGGTCGTGAAAGTCATGCGACGGACGGTCGAACGACCAGGACCTGACAAGGTCCAATGCAAGGGCGTGACATCCTACGAAGTGAAAAATTCCGATGAACAAACGTCGGAAGGCTGTAAGAAGGGATGGCTCACCCATCCGAGTGAAAACGCGCGCTATTTGAAGTACAAAGTTGAATTCTGTACGGCCCGAAATTTCGCTGGTGCCTTTCGCGGTTTGAAGGGTCTTGGATTTCAATTGTGAGAAGAGGAGAGCCAAGCTGGGATCATCGTAATGTGGCTCTCCAAGTTCGGTGATTGGGATATCCAATGCGTTGGCAACATCTTGCAAAGGTGTCTAACAGGTGCATATCAGAAAACGGTACGCCATGGGAACAGGGTGGGATCACTGACCACAAGTATCCTCACTGCGAGGTCACGACGGTGCAGTAGCCAGAACGCCCAGCTTCCGAGCCACCTGTTCCCCTTTTTGAAAGCCAGAGGTATAATATTCTCATAGAGAATATTGCACAAGACCGGGCCATCATCTCGTCCCTCGATGACACGTGCCAAAGCGACAGCAAGTTGGAAGTCATCCAAGTGACGAAGGCAGACATTCACAGCATCTTTCAGACTACCGCCAAGGATGAAAAATGCAGCCGCATATTCTAGCGTCTTCCCCGTAAGTTTGATGCCCAAAAGTCAAGTGACGCCACTCACCAAAACGGCGTTTACCCAGCAACGCATACGCATTTTTGAGGGCTGCAGTTTGCCATCGTGGTTGCGTGAAATCGTTGGACAAGAATTGCAACATGACTGCCTGCTCCTTGTGCCATGAGGCTTGCCGCCAGAGACCCTGAACCAACTTGTGCTTTCCTAAGGCGAAATAGAACAGTGAACTGGCAACTGGATCGCGGGAATCTCCAGCCATATATTCCGTCCGGGCGATAACCTCCATATGTGATCTCTGGAGGGGGCGAAATAAATCTTGAGCTCGATACAAAACTAGTAGCTTTACGTACCATCGATTCGATAGAATTCAGCCAGAGAAACACGCCCAATGCACGAGCGTCGTTCCACGTCATTTTCCCTTGACACGCTGCCAACGATGCCGACAGTAGCAACCCTTGCGTTTCACTATGAAACGCCCAAATGATATCACGGTATCGCAATCTCGCGCGCCAGCCCGTTCGACGAGTAACAGCTCCTCTCGATTCCGGACTGCTCGGCTCGGAGGCCCGTTTATTGAGGATGTAGAAAGAACGCATCGTAATGAGATAGCGGAACCCGTTGGCATCGTGGGCCCGTCGCGAATCATCAACCTAAACGGAAGACGTGATCAAGATTGAACAATATCAAGGACCGGGATGCAAACCTCGAGCATAGCTTGTATGAGTACAACAAGGTGAGCGTGTTCATTACGGGTTAAATGTGGCAGCGGGGATGCTTCTAGACGGCCGACAAGATCTTCAATCAGTGACCGGGAAAAGCCTTGATCACCTGGCCTGTTGTGGATCAGCGGGAGTCTTTTACTACTCATAAGAAGCTCACTCGTCGGCATCTTCTGTGCCCATAAACAATGATGAGTACCTTCGGCGGTGAGAATTTGTGACCTTCCATGCCGTAAGGAGAGACGAACTGATCCACAAGAACGCCCCAAACCTACCGGTTCTGAAATAGGACTCTTCCTGAAATAACGGTGTATGGGAAGGGTGCTCGACTCGAAGATACCAGTATTCAGTTCATGCCACCTTTCCATGTCACGAGATAAGTTTACGAGAATCGCCTTGACGACATCAAGTTTATCTGTGTCTCACGAGTGAGGACCACTAGAAGGAAGAGAGGTATAAAATTTACCCCACAAGAGGCACTGCAGCAACATCTGAGGATGATAGTCTGCAAGTGGCCCATTAAGTCTTGCGACATGCTCGAAAAGACCCTCTTCAGAATCTTCACGTTCATGTCGGCGAGGTAGCCCATACAAGCACATTTGATGACCAGAACCGATGAGCAGTGTGCCATATGCTAGCCAGATAGAATCGCTGATTGGGTGGGAGAGTTGACTGAATCGGTCAAAAAATTTAACACGCTCCCAGATCAAACAGGAGCATCAGCTCACTTTTCGATTTCGATTCTCTTGATAACACCCCAGCTGGGACCGTCGTCGAAGTATGTCTGCCGCTGCTGACATAGAATCTCGACACGATAGGCAAACCCGACCGCGAGTATGGATTCACCGTCGGGTGTTGAGCTCCAATCAAGGTCGTGTACCTGGTCAGATGAGCCGAAAGTCGTCACATACTCCAACCCCGACGAAAATTCAGACTCTTTTGAGTCCCAAATCGTGACTTCTTCCCCATCGACGCTGGGAACGACTGCGTGGGGACAATTAGATTTCCCGAAAAAATTCAGACGGAGAAAACTCACCGAGAACGGTCTTCTTTGCAGAGCTACACCGAGCCATGCGTAGGTTTGTTCGACCAGTGCGCACTTTTCCCGTGCAACGCCAGCCAACTTTCTTCCCTTCAGGTATCCAGAACATCAGTTCGCCGTCACTGCCAACGCTTAACAAGACATCACGTTCCATCGCCGTCGGGCCACGGCCTGAAATCCAACCCATAGGATCGACAGGAAGAATGAATGCGGGAGGCGATGATAGAGGTAATGTTGTCCGTGATATCAGAGAAAGTGAGGGCGTTTCCCCACTCACAGCATGCATGTGACATATGGAGGGTATCGGACCAGTAGTGATAGCATATATGCATTCATATGGTGCGGGGCTTCCAGGAGGGAGCGAAAACAGGGATGATATAGGAGGGAGAGTGATGATGAGCTCTGGCGTGGCATGTAATGTTAGAACGCCAGTGGCAGTCGAAAAAGTTGCAAGGGACCGCCCTGCAAAGTTACGTTAAGATTAAGACGGGCGGCTTCATTCCAAGTGGACTTGCCTCCATCTAGAACTACGACATAGTCCGCTGCTGTCCACCGACCCGCACGCTGTAATACGGTACCGTGGCCGCCTACAGTACATGCTTCAACCACTGTCTCTCGCACAATTGCCAAGCCTGTGCCATCGGGAGTGCGCACAAATTGCTTAATATATGACTCCTCATCAGACACGTATTCATGAATGCGATCTTGCAGTGTGAGACCATCAGAACGCGAATCGAAGAAGTTCAAAGGCTCGAGGACATGCACCGACAAGGGAGGTGCTGAGACTAGAGCAAGTGAGTGTTTGGTAGGACCAGGGAAAATATGCAAGGACGAAGGTATGCGAGGAAGAGAAACGGCAATGTTTTGAACAAGGGTGAGCTGCTTAAGGAGAGTTGGAGGTCGCCGATCTACACTCTGGAGTACGATGAGGCTCACAATGCTAAATGACAAGTAATGTACTTGCCGCAACGGCCCGAATTGTTAGAGAACCATCGGGAAATACTTGCATAAACAAATCCCATCCACTATCGCATATTTCACGCAATCTTCGTAATTTTGGATCGCTGGGATCTGATGAGTCCGCCAGGACGGTCTTTAGCACGCCTCTGAGGACCTCCCTACCAAGGGTAAAAACGTTTGGGGAATCGTTGCCTGTGCTGCGCGATGGTGACAATGAAGGTACCGATGGAGATAAATCTAGAGTTGCATGTAGTTGCATGTTCTGCGGAGAGTCTAGAACGGGAATGAATATGCGGAGTGTTGTATCACAAGTGACGGTATAGAGAACAGGACTATCGCTGGTGGAGGGGGCTTAGTGGTATAAAAGCGTTCGAGTGTCGAGGTTGCTCACCGGCTTGAAGTCTGCGCAGAACGCCACATGATGTTTGTGACGGGTCTTGGATGGGGGATTGCCTGTATCTGCCTGCCAGATGTCGTCAGGATTATGCCCACTACATTGGCTTGCTAGACGTCGGTCAATTGGAAAGTAGCGCATGTCGCTGTGTACCCATACCTCCGAAGTAGTTGCGAGGTACACCAAGGAAGGAGAAAAGTAGATGGAATATAACGTCTGGGAGCTATTTTATAGGTGAAGTGATGTATATGAACAATTAGAAAGTGGCGCACCTTCGTGTCCACTTGCAGGACCAGGTTGGAAGGTCATTCTCCATGATTAAAGTGAATATGGACAGTGTTGATTGAGTCGCGACGGCCAAGAGACCTGGACCGGGTCAGCAATAGCGAAGAAAACACAGCAGCACGGAAAGCGCACCTGAGCTACAATCCAGAGCTGTAACATACTTATCATCAGGAAGAACGAGCGATGAGTGAACAAGCCAAGTGCGGGCAGCGACCCCCGAGAGGGACCAAACGGCAAGCCTCGGACCGGACGCAGTGACCACCTACGATGTAAAGTTGGGATGGAGTACATTGTGATGGGTAATGAAATACGCACGAGCTTCAACGCAGGGTCAACGGCGAGGGACGTGATACGCGCGCTGGCGTGGTCTCTGCCAGGAAAGACTTGACAAAATGCTAGCGTGCGGACGAGGCGGAGGGAGATGGCATCGAGGATGACCACTGTATCGGCAGATGGGTAAAGCTACGAAAATTACGCGTGAGGGCGGATAAGAGGAAGAAACAAGACTGACGAGAAGGGACTCAGTGGGGAGAGAGAGACAGTGAAATGTTGACGCTGGTGCGCCAGTGAACGCGTGCACGAGATTGAGCATGGCTGTCAGGGGCAAGAACGTCGCCGGGTATTCCTTATTGGCCTTATCTAACGATCTCACGAGTGTCATGGATGAAATTCGGTCTCTACACTTTCCCAACTCCTCACAACTCTTGTCCTTGCTCCGATCTCACCCAGCCCCTTTTCATCCTGCTTGCTTCAAGTTCACTCAGCGTTCCAAAAGGTGTTTTATTGGGTCCTCGCTGATGCCATGCCCAGGGCCTAGGTGGATTCAATTAATCAATTAAACCCAACTTAGTTCTACAAGCGGGCTACACTAATGTTCTGCTGCCTTCAAAGTCGACTGCGGTGATATCCAGCGGAGTTCTTCCGGTGGCTGCCACTGCTGCTTCACCAGTGAATCGGGATTTTTGTGTAACGCCATTTTCGAGCGCCGTCTGGCCCGGTAATTTAAACACAAGGCCAGCGATCCTCCTCATCGCATGCGTGAATACTAAGGTATTATACAAGTTGACTTTCCGGATCCATGGCTGTCTATCGGATTACTG
Source organism: Russula griseocarnosa (assembly GCA_022884055.1). Lineage (NCBI taxonomy): Eukaryota > Fungi > Basidiomycota > Agaricomycetes > Russulales > Russulaceae > Russula > Russula griseocarnosa. The sequence goes on from JAGKRU010000012.1 coordinate 127,477, forward strand.
CTTTGAGTCACATCCCGATGGACACCATGAAAGGGTCTAGAACTGCGTCCTCTAGGATGCTCCCATTATTGCGCCTGATAAGAAAACTGCGCGACCCTGCGTTCAGGTCAAAGTCACTGTTAGTCAAGCTGAAGTATCAGAGATTCTCCTTTGTGAGTCGCAAGTGAAGTTGCACAGTAAGCCCCATAAATCACAAGTCCGTATGGGTCTATGGTGAGGTCGATGCAGATACTAGGTGTAGGGCCGTAGTTTTCGAATGCGTCTTCGGACGTCGTGGTGTCGAGGCCATGCCCGTTAAGGTCCAGCTTGTCTCGAGGGGATGATGGACGCCGCTCATTGGGAGGGCGTAACGGCGAGGCAAAGGGCGACAAAGTGTCGTGCCGCAGGGCGGTGATATGGTACCGCGTGTGAGAGGTCCCAGCGGCAGCGGGTCTTGAGGGAGTGGCGAGTGGCGAAGAACGTCACTCGTCTAGATGTGGTGGCGAGCAGGGGATATATTGCCAGCTGCGGATGATAGGAACTGATGCCACACGCGAGAGATAGCAGCAGGAGTGAATGATCGAGTTACGGGCAGTTTTCGTCAGAATAAAAAGTTCTTTGGTACTGTTGGCTGCAACCACAAGTGCATCAAAACACACCCTAGTAGTTCGTTGGCGACCATCCGAGTCTGTGGCCATGCCGACCCGCACAATCTCTAGGGATATGAAGGCCCGGATCCCTGTCTTCTGGACTGTGGGAGCGGGGGCACTCGGACACTAGCCTACCAGCAGGGAGTGTAAAGGCCTTCTTGACATCAAGATGTCTCCTGCTTATTAGACCCTTTCTTATGCTCATACCTACCGGTATTTCATACAATCCTCATGCTCACAAACCTGGCGAATGCGTGCGCTCTCCCAAGGGAACTCGTTGCATTGTTGAATCACAGACATTGCATATACTTGGATGGGATTCAGGAAGACCTCCCAATGAACGTGGACTCTCGGTCTCAATTACGACACTATTGTGCACTCTACGCCATCTACACTACTCTTGCAAAAGGGTCTCGCCCGTGCACTAGAAACGGACGACCTGCTATAAGACATCTGAATGAAAGGATGGTCGTTGATGGCATGGGGAAGAGGTGTGCACAGGAGATGCTTTGTTCATGGAGAATTTCCAATTCTTCCGATTCTTACATTTGACGGCACCATCTATATGCTAGTGACATTGTCCCTGGATCGGTCAGCTCAGAGCGGTTCCTTCAGTTTCTTCGTGAACTAGAGGTCTATATATACTTTTGATCCATTTTATCTTGAAACGTATGCCTACTGCAGCACACATACCCCTTCTAACTCTGACCCCGGTCCTAGAGATTGTGCAGCTCGGCATCGCGTTAGTCGTCAACGAGCCACCAGAGAGAGAGGGTGTTTTGATGCTTCTGTGGTTGCAGCCAGACAGTGCCAAAGAATACATACGAAAACCGCTATAACGGGAGATGAATGTTATCCCTGGTCGCAAACGTTTGGACGCCACTCACGCGTCATGAGGCCGAATGGCAACCTCCGAAGTCCACGCATTAGCATCCATTAGCCATACTGTAGTCTCTCTCCTCAACCCATACACAAATGCGCCCCTTGCCTTTCATTCCCCTCTCCCTCCTTGCTCTCCTCCCTTACTCTTTTGCCACTCCCCACACAGAACTCGCATTTTACTCCCCCCAAGACACCTTTTCAACCACCCTCGTTGACAAGCTTTCGGAGGACCCGGATTACACGAGTCTCCTTCGTCTCCTGCAACGCGCGAGGCTCATTCCCACCCTCAACAGGCTCAACGGAAGTACCCTTTTTGCCCCCACCAACGATGCAATCAAACGCCACCCATCCCTTTCTCGGCTTAGTTCACTCACAGGTGACAATGTGAATGAGCAACTTCGCCAAGAACTATTCTACCATCTACTTAATTACACCGTCGTTCTTCCTAAAGAGAAAAATATTCTCGTCACCAAGACCCTCCACTTTCCCCACGACTCCCCCGAACCCCCGTCCCGGGACCCTCCTCCTTCTCCCCAATGGTTGCCTGTCCCTGGTGGATCTCTTGGGGGTGAACCCCAACGACTTCGAGTAGCTGCCAGAAAAGGCCGGGTCCATGTCGGCGTCGATGCGTTTGGTGAAGGTGGTGCTAAAGTCGTCAAAGATCCAGTTGATGCTGGCAATGGGCTCCTCGTCGGCATCGACGGCGTCTTGCCCCTCCCCCCCAGCTTAGGTGCGTACCATTCTTCTATACCTCATGCATGTGTTGAGTTAGTCTCCCTAGAGGGCGTTGTCTCCGCCCACCCGTCTACGACCTACTTTCGCAAGATATTAACCCCTGCGGTGATCAATCGCCTTAATGGGACTGCGGAGCTCACCATTTTCGTTCCCGTGGACTCTGCCTGGAACGCTCTTCCCTCGATCGAGAAGCTCTACCTTGAGAGTGGATTCGCTGCTGATGACCTAATTCGTATCTTTGAAATGCACGCCGTCGTGCAACATGGCGTGAAATGGTCAGAATCATTCAATCCTGCCGTCAATTGTTAGTTCCCCCTTTGACGCTCCGCACTTTTGGACTAACCCGATGTAGTGACTACTCTTGACGGGAGACAACTCAAGGTTGTTACTGCGTCCGATAAGGTCCTAATATCAGACGCTGAGCTTGTTCAGCCCGACGTATATGCGTCCAACGGGGTCATGCACGCCGTCTCATCACTCCTCATCCCTGAAGGTTCCCTACGACTAACGCCAGAGAAATATCTACTCACTTTGAACTGCACCAACTTCATCTCCATGATCCACTCGGTCAATTTGACTGACCTTGTCAAGGACGCAGATTCTAAATATACAATCCTCGCTCCTCAAGATGATGTTTTATCGGCGTATGGCAATGATAATCTTCCTGAGAAGGGCAGCGATAATCTCAAACGGCTTCTGAAGTACCACTTTTTGCCTGGCCATTGGATACCAAAATCTCTCAAAGACGGTTTGCTTATAGAGACGAAATTGGATGAGCCTGGTTTAGCTGGAAAAGCTCAGGTATTAGAAGCCTCAATCAACCGTGATGACAAGAGACATGTCCAGTCTGCGCCCTCTATCAGCTTTGGCGGAGCTTCTACTATCGGAGACCCCAGTAAATTTCCCCTGTTGCACAATCAAGCCATCATACTGACCAGTTGAAAATATAGTTGTGATCAATAATAACACCGTCATATACTTTATCTCTCGACCTCTATTCCCTCCCGGGAATTCGCTACAAGTTGCTTTACCAAATCTCAACTTCTCTTCCTTCCTAGCTGCAATTTTCTCAGCTGATCTCGCAGACACCATCAAAACCAGCTCTCGTACAACCCTACTCGTGCCCAATAATGACGCTTTCAAACGTCTTGGCTTACTTGTTAGCGCACATCTCTTATCGACCCCAGCCACTGCAGACCTCGCGAACGTTGTCTTGCATCATGTAATCGATGATGTCGAATACGCTCGAGATCTACAAAAATCGACAGCTAGAACATACCCGACGCTGGAAGGATCGGATTTACATGTTCAACCCAAGAAAGGTGGCCCCATTTCTTTGACACCCAGCGGCGGATGGCCCGGCTTGATCTCCAAGCTTACTCCAATGAATCTATTATCCGAGACTGGTGCTGTCCACGAGCTCTCAGATATTCTTATTCCGCGCTCGGTTCACCTTACGGTGGGGAAATTGGCGAAGTCCGCAAAGGGTAATACGATGACGAATTTGATTCTTAAAGCCGGCATGCAATGGGTGCTGAATGGGACGGCCCCACCAGCGGACTCGCCTTGGGGTCAAATTGGTATACCGGGTACAGGATGGACACTACTTTGTCCTACGGATAACGCGTTCAAGAAAGTCAACCTGACGCAGCTCTACTCAGATAAGGCAGCGATGCAGCTCATTGTAGGGCAACACCTACTCCTCACGCCAAATGCGGCGGAGCTCGGGCCTCCGAACAATAATCAGCCGGTGCTCTTCAAGGATTCAGACGTACACAAGACGCTCATCTCTGCCAATTCAAACTACCGTGACGTTGTGTTCCGTAAGATGGAAAACGGCGAAATTGGCGTGCGCATCAAGAACGTACCTGGCACGAGTGGCAAGAAGGACTGGGCTAAAGTCATAGCCTGGGGGCGTGCGACGACGGGTGGCGGTACAGGTGGCGTCGTTCAGATCGATGGACTACTGGTTCCCTATGAGCCACCGATATGGATGGAATATGGTCCGCCAGTAGTGCTCGGGATCTTTGGCATCATCGCGATCGGCCTGTTCTTTATGGGTGTGCGGAAGATTTGGAAAATGGATAGGACTGAGGCGACGTACGAGCCTGTTGGCGGATTTGGTAGAGAAGACGACGATGAGTCTTAATAGCTACTTCATGGACTTACATTACCATATATCCATGCACACTGTATGATTTACTACTGTAGTATTCAATTTTATGTCACACCTATGTACCATCGAACTTCTGCCTCTTCCGGACGTCACCAAACCCACACCATGGATGGTTAGGGAGCCAACCAGTCCTTTACACCAATTACGATTCACGGTCGTTGAAGAAGTCAGGGATAACTTAGCTGGTCCAACACAGAGACAGAATAAGCGCTTGGGTAGTTTGTGAGCCTCGTTAAATGAGCACCGCACTTGTTGGACAACCTTTCTACATCGCTACCAGTGTATGGCCTGTGCGCATGGAAATACGAGCATGCATCTGATTGTTAATGACCACTGTCATCGTGACGGTGAGTGAAAACACACAGACAAATTGAGATGAGTGGCCGGGCGCCGTGCTGATGGTAAATAGTAGACTGATCGGGCATGCCAGTGATGATTTTTCCAAGCTTGTGATTCTACAGTCAGTACACCCGGGCCAGTCCTCGGCACTTCGCTTTCTCATTCAACAAGCCAACTGCCAGGAAATATGGTGGGTCGCTTTGCCCATCTCCCCAGATCCTGTCTCTCTGAGGAGAATTCGGTCTTACTTCAGAGCGGAGACTCGTCCGAGCAGGCGACCACAAGTAAGACAATAACGAGGGTGCCAGTCTCGGCCGCGTCGGCCGCCGCAGCGGAGAATGTGAAAGCCTTTGTCGCTGGGGGATTTGGGGGCGTCTGTGCAGTCTTGGTCGGTTCGTGGGCTCGATGTACTGCATTGTCGCGGTTCTCGCTTGCCTGACCATGCACATTTCCTCGGGGTTTCCTACCACTAGGTCATCCGTTTGACTTGACAAAGACACGACTACAGACCGCCGCTCCTGGGGCGTACACGGGAGGCTTAGACGTCGTGAAGAAGACATTGGCGAGAGATGGCACCACGGGGCTATATCGTGGAGTGGTGCCTCCGCTATTGGGCGTGACGCCCATATTTGCGCTCTCGTTCTGGGTACCCTTTCCCTCAGGCAATTCGTGTAATTTTCGATCTCTGACCCCACTGGCTCGGCTCAGGCATACGATGCTTCCAAGCGATTGATTCGGGCTTTCACGCCCAGTCGCAGAGACTCAGCACTCTCGACGAGCGAGCTCGCCGTGGCGGGCTTCCTGTCTGCTGTACCCACCACCCTGGTCACCGCGCCAGTAGAACGCGCCAAAGTCCTCTTACAAGTAAGTTACCATGGCTGTATGAATCAACATGTCATTCTCATACCCTATGAAGGTGCAGGGTCAAGGGGGATCTAGCTCGGGCCCGCAGTACAGAGGTGTTTTTGATGTGATCGGACACCTGTATAAAGAGGGAGGGTTTCGTAGTATCTACCGAGGCACGTTTGCCACATTGGCACGGGATGGACCTGGGAGTGCAGCGTGCGTTGGCCTCACGGGTTTCCGTTGCTGCGCATCATCGCAAATCGTTTGACCTGTCAAAAAAGATACTTCGCAGCCTACGAGGTTACGAAGAAAGCACTTACACCAGCCAACGCGTTATCGTCGGATCTCAACATTGGTCGAGTTATCCTGGCTGGTGGTATGGCAGGCGTAGCCATGTGGTCGATTGCCATTCCCCCCGATGTCAGCTTCACTCAACTCGCCTGCCAACTTTCAATCCCGTGCTGATTTGTTCGTGCGCTAGGTTCTGAAATCGAGGCTGCAGTCTGCGCCCACCGGTACATATTCTGGTATCATGGATTGCGCCCGGAAGACTATCGCTACGGATGGTGTAAGAGCGCTATGGAAGGGGTTCGGACCAGCCATGGCACGAGTAGGTCCTAGAGAATAGCTGGCATTTGTGTTTGCTAACATGGTGGTGTTAGGCATTCCCTGCAAATGCGGCGACATTCGTAAGTCTTCGCTGTCTGTATTTCCGTTTAGACAGTAGCTAAGTGTATGCAGCTTGGCGTTGAGGTATCACGGAAACTAATGGATGGTCTTTTCTGAGGGCGTACTGTACGAGCATACGAGATGACGCGGTCACGTGGTACCCTAGGATCGGAGCACCAAACCTAACTTCTAAACGCCCGTTAATAGACTATTCTTTCTCTCCTCCCCCCATCTGCAGAGGTTGAATTGCCTCTGTTCAGATTGATAACCACACTTGAACGACTGACGATTTTGACGAATAATACTAACGATCTTTCTTTTAGCAATCTTTTCACGAACACACTCATTACTCAAACTCAAGAAAGACACGGAAGCAAAAATGACGAGGTCGTCACTGGATTCCGTGGCAACGTCAACATACGCACCTAAGACTCGGAAAAAATATACGCGGTCTCTTTCAGCGTCCGAGTGCGTTCCTTTTCCTCTACGTGCTGAATCCCGTCTAGACCTCTTTTAGGATCGCCAAAAATGCCAAGAATTTTGAAAGTTGGTGCTCATACCAGCACTGCGAAGACGTAGCGTTCTCGGACCTTCCAAATCAATTTACCGAATACGTTGACAGCGTGTTTGATACTTGGGGGCGTCTTCCCGCTGAGTGGGTGGACAAGGTATAGATATTTTCTATTCTCCGACTGGTCCTACGTTAGACTGAACCGCTGTTGATCTAGTCGTCGAAGTTCTATCGACGAATTAAAGCCACGTCAAGTACCGATTTTATGGAATTCATGACTAGGGCCCACGAGGAGTGTCCCCAGCTGTTTTCCAACGCTATCCCCGCCCAGAACAACTGTCGGCTGCTCGATGAGCTAAGGGGCGCTTTTTTGTCTTGGGAACGCCTCCAGGGAATGCGCTCTGAGTCCAAATACATGACATCAGAGGCAGACTTTGTTTCGAATGTGTGAGCATATCCCAAGATGGCTATGCCAAGATAGATGCATCCAGACTCACGGCCACATTAGGTACGAAGGACTGCGGAGTTCTGCACTCCGGCTGTCCACATACAAGTAAAGTTCTAGAGTCGAATCTTTGACCGTTTGTTCATTGGTATCTTCAGGTCAAAGTGGCCTATCGGCTTGCCTCAGCCCCCGGCACACCGTCACATTCGTGCACCGTCCGTGCGAATTTTGAATGCGAAGAGTGTCGTTCCTGATGGTGCAATCTTCGTTTCCGAGAAATCTACACGGAAACTGTCCCTCGCTGCGGAATCGGCCTTCAAGCGGCTGAAGCGCAGCGAGCTCACAGGTTCCGCGGCGAGAGGGGAGGGGTCATTCGCATGCCAGAGCACACCGAGCGTGCAATTACCACGGACGTCAGGCTTTCAATTTGCCTCAAGCTTTTGGGAGGACAAAAAGCCTGTGCACAGTATGCTTGATGATGCCTACAGACAGAACCGGATGGCGACAGCGGCTGCAGTCAGACATCTCCATTCGCTCCATGTGAAAGCACCTGTGTTTGGGCTTGTCTGGTCCGATGGGAATGTCAGGGCACACGTAGATTGGTGTGTTAACAAAGGACAAGAGCCACCGGTGCGTTCAATGTCGACTTTCCTTAAGAGATGATCACATCTCACCCTCTGTTGTTTAATAGATCGTTCGTTCCGCTCTGTTCCCAGGCCCGCGCGGTGACAATGGCGGAAGGGAAGGGAACCACACCCACGAATGGAACCTCGATAGCCCCGCACATATCATCGAGGTGTTCTTGCTTATAAAAAACATTGACCACTGGACCGCCAATGGGTTTCTAAAGTGTGTCGAAGCAGGAATTGCCGACTTGGTAGACTCAGTGTTGGTCGAGGGTTATCCGTACCAACCTTGGAAAAGGGTTGGGACGTTTAAATCGTCAGGGACCAAGGACGCTCATGCAACCGAAAACTCGATCTCGCAACCATCCGCTCAACCCAAGACACCGGTGAGAAGACGTAGGGTCCGCAAAAGTTAAAGGTTCCTCTATTTGTGTGGAATTTACGTTTTGTACTGTACATAAAACTACGTCACGGCATGTAAGGATAATTGTGCGACGCGTCAATACATAATATACTTCCGGCTTCAGTACCTCAGTCCCCAGAACCCACAGGACGTCAAATCCTATGCACCATACCTTTATCTTCGGTTCGTATTACTTTTTCCAACTCGAGGGCACCTTGGGGACGACGTCCGCCCATAATGATAGTCTCCCATGCTCCCACTCTTCTACGTATGACAGGCCTGCAGAGGCACGCCGACCCTCTTCTGTTTTTAGCCGTTTTTCGCCGTCGCACCAGAATAGGACCCAGTCCCCCATCCGCACGTGACCCGAACTGCGCTCGAAGTACCACTTGTTGATCGGATTGTTGGAGCGGCTACGCCAGACGAGATCCTGACCCTCACCGCAGCCCTCCTTCCCACCGTTCAGATTGACGGAAAAGGGTAAACCAAGGCCATACGTCTCGTCGTGGAGCGCGACCCAGAGAAAATCTACGGTGCCATCACCCTGGTGGCTCGGGAGGACGGCAAACTTGTCGAGGTAAACGATCGGAGGAGCAGATGCATTTGTACTGGATGTTTCTCTGGTGACGACGGCGGCGCCAGCATAATCACCTGCGATGATGACAAAGTCGAGGGTCTTTTCTAAACGGGTATAAAATGCGTCGCTATCGAGCTCGCGACCGAAGGATTGTTCTAAAAGCCTGGTCATTTTTGCTTTGTCGATGTTGGCACAATCCCGAATGACCTCGACGCTTAGACCTCGGCGAAAGAGAGTGGGTGTGTTGGACGTGAGACTCCGGTTTCCCTGGAGAAGCGCGTGAGGAAGGCTGGAGCTTACGGCCGGCTTATTTGTTATCAAATTGCCGATAAGCGAACTCGGCGCTCGGTGATTTACCATAATTGCTGATGATGAGGGTGGCATGTAAGCAAGACATGTACGCGCCAGAGCGAGATTTGAGAGTGAAGTCGGATGGGTGGTTTTCCAGGACGATTGGAAAGTGTCGTGGATGTACTTGTATTCCGCCTCCAAATTGACGAGCAGGTGAGGAAGGCCAGACCGCGCATATGAAGGCACGCCTCCTTCCCTATTAATTATCATGAGACGCATTGGGGTTAAATCAACATCAATCTCCGGACGTGTCACTGTTTCGACCGGCTTATTTTGACCTCGGTCGTTTTCGGCAACTTCCACCATGCCACGGGCTAGGGCGGCAATCACGTCGTTAGCGTCCACCCTAGCTGAGCGGCAGAATGAATCCAGAGCGAAAGGGGAAAGGACCGGTATCTCTCCGGCACGCAGTGCAGAACGTATTGGAGCGAGATCGGAAGGTATTGTATGTGCCTCGGGGACGGGCATAATAGAACCCCTGGTGGCTGTGTCTTGGCCGTGAATGGGTCCGAGGCGAACGACAGCACCTAGTACGGGGCGCGTTTTTGCTCCTTGCTTTTCGAGAGCTTCCACGACGCGCACAGTCTCTTCTAAAATGACCTCGCGTTCGCCTTCCTCGCCGCGGGGCACTCGATCTTGCTCGACGACGATGACGCTGAAGAGGCCGAGCTTTTGTAGATAGACCATGCCCCGGGCGATACTGTCCAACTGGCGATCGGTGAAGGGCCCTGCACTTTGACGAGGGCGGTTTTGTGATGCACAGGGTCGAGGATGGAGGATACGATGGGGCTGGGTTCGGGCTGTACATTATGAACGATCTGGGGATCGGGCAATCGGAGGGGTGGGTGTTTTGGGGCGGCGACTGGACGAGGTCGAGCACCGAAAGAAGCTAGATACGACTTTGCGTCCCTCGCAGAGGGATTTGAGCGAAGGATAGACACAATAAAATCCTGCACCCAGACGGTGAGTAAAATTTCACGGTAAGTTGGCCACGTTCAACGAACATTTTCGGATGAACTATTGATGTCCTCTGGACGCTCTGCTTCGTAACGGAAGCCTCTTACAGTCTAATTGTGGCAAGCACATGGACGTGAGATTGTGTGTGACGTTGGAGAAACAGGAATACTGACAGCATAGAAAGGACTGAATGACTGAGCTGAATGTGGCTTTGCAACAGCAGAAACGAATTTATACGAAGCGGATTTGAACATGCGGGGCAGAATAAGGAAGAAGAGTGGGAAGAGAACCGGTATTTATGTGCAAATGAATCATGGATAAATGGGATGAACTGGACGGATGGAGTTGAGCTTTGGTGCTCGAGTCCTGACAGCGTCTCTTACAGCGCAGTCCTCCAGCAATATGTGGCGCTGCTCGTGTCCGGCTTGATGGTAAGTTAAAATGGAGTCACTCAATTAATTCGGCCTCTTAACCGTGACTCCCATACTAGTAGTACACTGCCTCCAATAGGACCAATACCCTAAATGCGACCCTGCACGCAAACTCCCATCTGCGCCAGAGCGCCACTCGCACAAATGCCGTCGACTAATCCCGTTTTGCTCGTCAGAATGTAAGCAGATGAACCAGTTTTTTGCCGGTGATAGGGTCCTCCTACAACCCGATGGTATTAATCACGCAGCCATAAAGACGCATAGTTTTTTTAAAACGAACCTCGAACGCTACGATACCATCTTCACTGATCATAAGATCTATTCTTGTTTTGTCCTCGAAGCTTCTCGGAAGGGGGACGCTCTTCACAATCGAACGCGGATAGGGTTCTTTGGTACCCATCGCCTGGTGAAGCGCATTACTTTCCTCGCGCTCCTCTTCGCTTGCCCTCATATAGCGCCTTGGACAAAGATCGCGAACAACCATTACCCGTCTATCGTCGCGATGAGCAGCATTGGGTAGAATATGACGCGTTCCAAACACGAAACAAGTGTACACAGACCATCGGTCTTGAAAGGGTATAACGCTTGTGGCGAGGCTCCATGATTCCCACGGGATGTCACACCCCACCTCAGTGTCTTTGATATGTCTGAGAAGAGCACTAGCAGGCATCACGTAGGTCTTACTGCGGGGAGTCTCACGACGAAAAGCAATTGTCCGTTCGTCGCGAGAAAGATGGAACGGCACCCGCAGGCCAGAAACTGTTGGCCAAATAGGTGAAGGATCAGAGGTTAGAGAGATAGTGGAGTGGTCGCGAATAGGGCGTCCGATTGGAAATAAGAAACGTAGACGATGAGAGTTGGGGATTCTCGTTTTCCGAACAAGCGTCTGGTCGAGGCTATAGAGTAGCAACGAAGGTTGGTCGTAGTCTAGGGGCGGTGATGTCGACGCAGATGCCAAGACAAAATTATCGCCGAGAAAAATAAAGGATGTCATGCCGATCAACGTAACCGTCTGAAAATTAAGTGGTTCGGATGGCCAACTCCAACACAGGAAGTATTCACTCACCAGATTTTTGACACCCGTTTTCCAATTCCAGACCACCAATTCATTACCGTCGTCGTCGTCGTCGTCATCGTCATCGTCATCGAAACCGCCACCGCCATTGTTTATGAACAGTATCCCAAGGTAGTCCCCGCTGATCCGAATCGAATACGTCCAGCGGACGCGGGGAACAGACGGGAGGTGTTCAACGGTTGGGTGGTTTCTGGCCAATCGGTGCTCTTCACCAGTTGATAGTGAAAGTAACCGGATCCGAGAGCGGAACGAGGCACTTGATTTAAAGTAACATTAATTCTTTATCATGCCCAAAAAGTCAGCCATACGCACTACGTAGCCATCTCAATCGCCACAAGTAGGTCCTGGGATGGGTCCATACCAAAGTCTCGCAAGGGAAAGTCGAATCTGATCGTCCACTGACGCAAAGGGATGTCACGCAGACGAGATGGTATTTGTACAAAAAAGATAGCATCCTGTCCTCTGCTATGTGCCCAGACATTTCCGTAGAGTTCCCAGAGACTTCCTTCAGGGACGGGAAGGGTTGTGTGCGTGTTCCAATCCAAGTTTTTCCAAGAGGTTTCGTAGCTTCTGAGTAAGCTCAGGCGTTCTGATGTGCTTAGTCGACTGGGTGGGCCATCTACCACGCCGGATGAGTGGAGCGCGATGCGATACTGAAGGGCAGCTGTGTCATCAACCACCGATTTAAGAAGGCGACTTGTCTAGATTTTGTCAGAAAGAAGGGTGGAGATATATAGTAGTAGAAGACATTACCTTTCTACAGTTCAGTATTTCATATGGGTCAAGAGCCTCTAGTATGCGGACGATCAATTCGGTTGGGAGTGCTGACCAGGGCATGATGAGTGAGTGAGTGGGGACAATAAGCGGCGCGGCGCCGCAAGTTGGACTTGATCTCATCTCATCTTATCCTTATCTTATCGCTGCGGTGATTGGGGTCCCGGCGACTCAGCCGCAACGGCAGAGACGCTCATTCGCGGCGTTCGCTCACTGGCACACGCACCCTACTATGACACCAAATGGAACGGTCAAGATACCCACAAAGGTCCCGCTTCCTACTCCACAATAACGCACTCACCTGTCTTACTTTTCTCCTTCTCCAGTTCTATCAAGAAGATATTGTACAACGCAATAATTCCCTCTCGTACGGTATTGTTTTGGTGTGCAACTGTCTTTTGCTCTCCTTACCATTGGCTCATCGCCATGGTCTCATAGAGATGCTGGCACGACTCAGATGATGCGCCGCCACCACAAGACCAACATGACCCACTGATGAGGCCGCTTGAGAAGGGAGAAGTCGGGGTGTCCTTCTTTCCCAATGGCATCCGCGAAATTTTGCCAGAATCAGAATTTACTCTTGTAGATCGCATGTTTCAGCCGGGAGATTTGTGCAAGAGGAGTATTGACGATGTGCGCTCTGGAGTGATTACCAGTGTCGACGTCAAGGGCCGTCTCGAACACGCTATTAGTGGTGATCCCGTTCCCGATTGGAAAAGCATGAATGATATTGAGACCCCGGCCGACGTTGATATTGGAGACTACGTGGCTTATGACAATTGGATTGGCCAGGTGCGCCCCCTTCTTGGTGCGAAGTCTTCAACACGCTTATCCTGGATTAGGTTGTCGAGGTAGTATTGCTCGCTTACACCATAGTATCTCATTGTCCTGATTTATACGAGCTTTTTGACGAAGCTGTTGTGGATGTCTCCAATGGACAACTGGTGCGGTTGCCAGAGCTGAGCTCTCGTCTGACCGTTGGAGAGAAGGGCAGCGTAGGTTGCTTTCATTGCTAATTTTACGATTACTAGGGGTGATCACCTCGTCTTGTTTAGGATATAATCCCTCCACCAGCGAGTGTCGGTAATCTCTTCGGGCTCTTTTCGCGACCACTCCGAAACGGCCATACCGACACAGTCGTGGACGTCAAACATAGCGTCCTGGCCATCTCATGGCTAGCTATCAATCAGTCGGTGAGCCTATATGTCCTCATCTTTACTTGTCATGCTCACAAGTCGGTACAGTTACTAGCTGAGGTTGCGCAGAGTGCCTCCCGCCCAGAGCGTTTCTGGTCGGGAGTAGACCTTGTCAAGCTGAAATTAGTGCGCAGCAGAGCAGAATGGATGATGCGTGTCGGAGATAAGGTTATTCTTAAAGATACTGCAAACCTTCCGTCCACTCGGCATGGCAAAGAGGGAGAGCCATATGGTATCATTGAAGTTCGCGTTTATGTGGTACGGGAGACACAAACCACTGTGGACGTCCTTTGGCAGGACGGTTCAACACAAACCATGCTAACAACCAAGCTGATTCCTTATTTGAATCCGGACGAATATGACTGCTGGTGAGTGTATAAATGCGATCGTCCTCCTGTCTGTACTCTGACTTGTCCATCGATGAGGCCCGGCGATCATGTTCTTTGGAAAGGCGAAGATGAAAAACGTGTAGCCGTGGTACAAAGTGTTAATGCTGTAGACAGAACGGCCACCATCAGGTTCAGCGATACCGGGGACGTTGAACTGGCGTCCGTGCTCGAACTGGATCCTCACGGGACAAATGACTGGTCGGCCGTGGCTCCTACTGCTTTTGACGGCCTAGGGGTTCGACGGGGTGATTTTGTCTTCATCCACAATGAAGGTACTACTAATGGCTTGGAGATGCCAAAGGTGCCTAGGATAGGTGAGGTTGAGCCTTGGGTGCGAGAGTTACCTGTTGTGCATCCCGACGGTCACTATGGAGGATGGCGCAAGACAATGGCGGACATCGGCATGGATATCGCTCACCGGCGCGAGCGGGAGCGCATTGTCGAGGGTAAAATCCGCAAGCCAGGTCCAGACAACACATCGTTGAACTGGTTCGGGGAAGTTTCTAATGTTTGTTTCACACGCATTTCGTTGAAAAATTTGTGATGCTGATTCAGAACAATAGCTAGGATTGGACGGCAGCGTGGAAGTTACTTTGCCAAACGGCACGGTGGCGAAGTATCCCCTGGAACGCCTCACACGATTATATGATACCTTAGAACAACTAGAGGATCTCTGGGGTGAAGGTTCTGCTCAAGACGACCCGGAGAATGACCCCGTTCACGATCACGACACTGAGGTATGGGCAATGGACGAAGATGGGACCTGGCAAGCACAAGTCAACGGCGATGAAAATGAAGAATGGGAGGAGACTGATGATGATGATGAGGATTATGATATGGACGTCGAGGGGGATGCGCATATGGACGACATCCATACTTCAGACAATGAAGCCCACGCGAGTTGGTGGGACCACATCATCCCAACGGTGACACCTGTTCCCGCCGATCAACAAGAGACCGCATCGGTCTCTCAAGACCCATCATCTACTTTACGATCGTCATCCCCCGACGTACCCAGAGACGCTACTGAGAAAGAGGATGTATCGGTCGATGGAGCTGTCGTAAGTGGGGTTAGTGAAGATGGGGAAAGGGAAACACACTGGAAGCGCTTTGAAATCCTTCCTGAAGCACCACACGATCATGCATTCTACAACTCAACAGCATCACAACCCTCCCGTCATTTCTTAACAAGGTTACAAAAGGAGTACCGCGCCCTGTCGAGCAGTTTACCAGGTCGGTTATTCCTCGTCCATGTGACACTTTTCTGAAGACTCGAGACAGAATCCATCGTCGTACGAGCTTACGAAGACAGGTCGGATCTGCTCCGCTCCCTCATTATTGGTCCAGAAAATACACCATATGAAGATGCGCCGTTTGTCATTGATTGGATGCTGGACTCGGACTTCCCACAGAGTCCTCCAATAGCTCACTTCCTCAGTTGGACGAACGGGAATGGTCGTGGTGTGTACTATTGATATTTACTTTCAATGCTAACACCTGTATCAATTGACTTTCATAGTAAACCCGTACGTCCCGTTGCCGTTGGCTCCTTTCGCAGAGTTTTGTATTCACCGCTACCTTTTTTCTCCAGGAATCTATACGAAGAAGGAAAAGTCTGCTTATCCATCCTTGGCACATGGGCAGGCGACCGAAACGAATCATGGAGTCCCTCCCGGTCATCACTACTCCAAGCCTTAGTTTCCATCCAAGGCCTCGTCCTAGTGAAAGAACCGTACGTACCCAATCCGCTCTCACGTTTTTCTTTTTTTGACTCGATCCCTGGATGGGGGTGGGGAAATAGTTGGTTCTGTGAGCCTGCCTATGACAAGCTCCGTGGGACCGAAGAGGGCATCATCAACAGCCGATTGTACAACGAGAAGGCATACGTTCTCTCGCGCGGTTTCGTCCGCCGCGCACTCGAGATCCCGCTCGGCTCTCTCGAGTCGGAGATCAGCTGGTTGTACCATAGGCATGGTCGGCTCGCTAAAGTGCTCTGCGATGCCCGGGCGCTGGTCGAGAAGAGCCGCAGGGAATCGTCGTCCCACCAGGTGCAGGTGCCATCGTCTGCTGCTGCTGCCGTCGCCGCCGCCGTAGGCGCTCAGCCTGGAGGTGGGGGTGACCACGATCGGGAGCCAGCCGTGCCTCGGTTGACGACGGGAGGCATCATCACGCTCGAGCGAACATTGGCAAAGCTCGAGGCATTACAATTACAGCAAGCTCCGACTCCATGACATTCATCCGAGAAGAACGACTGGAAGGCGGGTCGATCACGGGGAGCAGTCATCGTCACGGCACACGTGTATACACTATTCACACACGGCCCCACACCTCGCATTTATTTCTCTTTTGGTACTCTTAGTAAAACTAAGCGCAGGCTATATAATCCATTGTACTTAAATTCGAAGACTGCACGGAGTGGCCAAGCTAAGTAAATGCTCATGACAGTATCATCTACTGTATATTCACCAGGGGCGAGCCCACGATACAATGACACCCTAGTGAATGTACGGAGGGAGTATATGCTGCATATCAAGAATGTCCTAATGTAAGGGAATAAGGATAAAAAGTTCAAGCTTAGGCTCGTGCACAACATCCGAAAGTGCTGAACTAGTCGTAAGACTAGACAGGGTATAACAAAGCGCTGCAGAGTCGAAATGGATGGTAAATGCAGGTGGATATGAAAGTGAACACAGCGGTAGTGCAGCTACAAAGTCTCGTGTGGCAGATTTGAATGCGACAAAACAGAATCGGGCCCAAGTCTTTGTATGTTAGCTAGCAGCCGGTGAGATGATTTTTCGGCACTTTCTGTCCGAAATCGTCTTTCCACGTTGTCAGATTAGCGTTGGTGTATGCCTCGCTATACCTTCAGCGGCGACAAGTCAGTCACAAATACATCTGAGAAATAGATAGCGTCACTGACTGATTGATATACGCCGCCGTCGGGAATCCCGATGGGTCACACCCAATATTGACCTGATTTGACGGTTGATAGACGCGAATATAGTCAACGCGCATCGTGGTCGGGAACGTCAAGTGTTCAAAGTCTATCTTGCCGAAGTTCGGTGACATTCCCAAATTAAAGATAATGTACTGTGCAACAATTTCAGTAAGATGTCTTCCCGCTTCCGAGCCTACATACCATTGGCTCTTGGGGGATAGGCCGTTGACCAATCTCAACCATCGAATCACCACCCATGGCGGCGCTCAATAACGTCCAACTAGCCTTGCTGTTTGATACCCAAGTGATATACTGCCTAAACTCAGTCGGGCGGAGATGGCATGTGAGAGACTACATACGGCATCACCGGTTCCAGGCTTGTATTCGAAACCATAAACAGAAAAACCACCTCCACCCAACTCATAGGCATGCTGGTCGGTTTGCGTAAGGGCAGACACGGCTTGCTGAAACACGCCACCCTTGTATGGATTGAGTTGCGTAATGCCGGTGTTATAAATTTGGGTGGAATTGGTTTGGTAAGTATAGTTATAGTTGAATGGCTGAAGTGACGTGTAAGCCTTGAGGGTCAAAAGCACATCTATAAACTTACGGCAAATTGACAAGATTGGGAGACTGCGCCCATCAAAACGCCGGTATTTGGGTCTTGATTAATCTTAAAGCGTGTAAAGTCAGATTTGGAACAGGAAGGACTCGCCACCATACGCACCGTCGCCTCGAAAATATCAATCTCTGGTGCAGATCTCCCGACAAACGTCCCGTCAGAATGCATAGGTCCAGGATGCGATTCACCAGCACATGTACAGCGGGATAACCGTTGGCCTTGGAGATAGGAAAGTACATTGCCGTTGAATGGGTCCCCATCTACGGTTGCGGCCTGGGGCAGGCCGTTTTGGGTCTGATTAGGAAGGGTCCCAACATCGCATGAATCATATGAATACGGCCACTGTCATTAAGGAATTAAGTGCTCATCGATCAGTCGGAAAGGTGACATAGAAACGCACATTGCCCTCGAGAGAAGCGCCATATCCCGCACGGCCAAGATTTCCCATAGTCCAGATCGCAGGCCACAAACCGGCCACGTTAGCCGCTCCAGGCAAGGAAACATTAGCAACAATAAGGCCGCCAGTAAAACAAAACTTGTTCCATGATGTCATCATGCCACTGGTATATTTCAAGTCGTGGTCCTCCTGTTTGGTCATAGTGATCTGGAGGTACCCATCCTGTGTTATGATCGACTTGGGGTCATACCACTCGAGGTTGTTTGTTTGCCAGTAATGAAGGTCGACGGCTTCAAAATACGGATCATCACCGGGCCAGAATGTACGATTTGGAGTGTTGAATTCGTCTGAGAATACTAGCTGAAGTGTTTGAGACGAATCGTGGAAGGAGGACATCGTCCAGGCGCTCTGAGGGGTGTCTGTGTCGATGAGGCCCGTGTTACTGCTCAACTTGGGTACCTGTACGACGGTTAACAAGTCAGTAAAATTCGGGAGGAAATAAAAGGACATCCTGACTTGTCCAGAACTGTTCGTTCCCCCAAGGTTGAATCCACCTTGCCGAGAAAGTGGGTGCCTGGTTAAAAAGGTAATTATGGGATACCCGGCACTATTTCAAGAGCGCGGATGAGCAAATAAGCGCCATATATAACGGTAAAAAGACAGACAATAGACCAAGGAGAGTGAGGATCAGGAGGCTAAGACAGCCGAGATTTGAGAGACCACGATGGGTGAATATTGAACCACCCTTATCGTTATTCCTGTCACGCTTTGGGTCCGGGTTATGAAGGTAGTCGTCAGGCTCTGGATGATTGGGAGAGAGGTCTGAGCCCCATGATGCAGGGTCGGGGGATAAAGAAAACTGAAAGCAAACAAAGAAGGGTTAACGGGTTGCTATGCAGTCAGTCATAGAAATACAGGTACTTTGTCAGATATTGACGGTATCAAGGCAGTCTTGCTACTCGCGGTTGAAGGATAAGGAGACTCGTTCTATATGCATGTGAGACAAAAGAAAAGTAGGGGACGCATAAAATGATAGAAACTAACAAGCGAAGTAGAGCTGAGCGTTGACCTGATTGTTGAACCAGGGCCTCGTACAAGCGCGGCCTGCACGCTCGGTTGCCTTGGGGTAAGAAGGTTTGTTGTGGAGGGGGAGTCTAGGTCGGCAACATAGTATTTGTTGGGGCCTCTAGACATGGCGGCCAGGGAAGGGATAGTGGTACAAGCGAGAGAATCAAAAAGAATGGGAGGAGGGCGACTTTCAAGGCAACAGCGACCGGCGACCGGCTTCACACGGGAGTATTCATTCACAGTCTGATTACCTAATCCCTCCCTCGGTGACCCCGGCTCCCTGGCTCAGCCCTAAAATCCCGCCCTTGGCCAGTTCCCTCGTCGCTCGCTCAACTCGGCCGAGTCCCGTCAACTCGCCCCCTTCTCCTCCCACTTCCATCCCTCTCTCAGCCGCCATTGCGTCTATCTTCTTCAGCCGACCCAAGACTTCCAAGTTCGCGCGCTCCAAAGCCTCCACCCCGCCCTCTCTTTCCAGCAAGGCACCTAACACAAGCGCCTTCTGCACCGCGTAGTTTGCTCTTGATGCAGTTGGTGCATGAGACAGCAGAGCCTGGCCACGCGCACGACTCGGCCCTGCTCCATCCCCGCTCGCTACCTGACCCACCGAGTCTGTACGCTCTAGCCACCGATCGAGTCCTGCGACCGCTTCCTTCGCTCGTTTTGCGATATCACGCTTCGACGGCCGGCCTTTCTTTTTTGGTACCTTTGTTGTCACTGCATCTTCGCCGGTTCTGTTCAAGCCTGGCACTTGTGGGTCTACCTCCGACTCCAGTGGAGCGGTCAGTGCTTCTCTTTCTGCCATCTCGTCCACGTCTTCGGCGTATACTTCACGCGGGAGCACACGTGGATTGTACGGTCCTATCTTGGACACTGGTAGTATGTAAAACACTTTCGCGCTTGTCAGTGCGGATAGGACCTGGGAGGCATAAGGTGCCAGCATTGGCGGGATTGTCCTGGGTATTTCCAGGAGTAATTCAAATTGATCTATCAAGTAAATTGTCAAGTTGTTAGGCCAATCAAAATCCGACAGCACTCACTTAGAGCGATATCAATGTGCCTTATAGAGTATAGCGGTATTCGAGAGTCCAGTGGTTGTGTAAAATAGAAGGTGTACAATCCAAATAGTGCGACAAGCCTTCGAATAGGCTCCACATGTTCGGCAATTTGCTCTAATAACGCCTGTCTTGATTAACGCATTCACACAATATAAGAAGTACACACCGACAAAAAGCCTACAGGCAACGGTTAGATAAGTATGGCGCGTGCGAGCGTCGAAGATTTTGAGGTGCATATAAGTCCATCCTTGCTCTTCCCATAGGCGCTTGAACAGAGCAAATGGCCTGGCGGCATGGTCTGCATATTCTTGAACAAAGAGATCTATGAGCCGCTCAATGTCCGCGCGGAAAGGGTCAACAAAGAGGGAAGACGTGAAGAAGGGAGGTTGAAGGATGAGATCTCCGCGTGAAGCTGATGGTGTTGGTGCAAGTGACATCCGTTGCCGGCCCGGCCCGGGGGATCGTGTCAAGCGTGGTTCACTCCAACTTGTTGACTGCGACGCGATGAGCACCTTTCTACGCCGAACAACACCCACCGTCTGCTTCTTCTGCCAGACGACAATTTCACCTCCCCGCCTCAGCCACTCTCATTTAACTGCCCCACTGTTCATGCTGGAACCATTATGACGCGAACGGCGACATTCTCTCCGATGATCCTGCAATGCACGACGAGACACTCAACCGTAGATCGTTCGCCCGTCGAGGTGCATCTTTCCCTCTCTTCTATCTTATAGCCTCTAATCTCCGCACGTGCAGCATCTCCACGGAAAGATCGCCTCCTCACCACCTTCAGCAGCGCGCCATTCTGCGCAGCCTGCCAATCAAACCAGAGGCTCATCGTCAGCCTCCTTTCGAGCTATCTACCGCCCTCAGATGACGTGCGCTCCTTCTCTACTCTTCTGCTTTAAAAAGTATCTTACCATCTACGTTTATTCCCCAGGATCCCGACTATGAACCTCGCCTTGCAGCCTTCGCAAAATACAAAGCGTCCATTTACGCGCGCTATCCTCCCGTCTGCGAGAAGTGCTCCCCCCTCGTCGAAGAAGAAATCCGGAAAAAGGACGTCGTGGCTCGCTCAAACGCGCTCGGATCGTGGCTGAACGAGAGTAAAAAGAAAGACACGCGACGGCAGGTGTCCGTGTCCAGCATGGATCGACATAAACTGTACCGCGAGCTGCGGTGGTGGACCGCGCGCGGGTTTTTATGGGTGGTCACCTTACTCGGAGCGATATCTGCTGACACGGCTGGTGCGTACCGCCTGTGTTCGATGTTTTGGCTGGGACTGACTTCTCGCCTCGGTGCTCAGGCGCCATGGGTCGGCTGACGCTGCCAGAGCGGAATAAATCCGTCCTATTACTCCCATTTGTGACCCTCCTGTCTATAACCTGGACTGCTTGGTTGCCCACCTATGCTCATTTTCGGAGAGCAGAACTACAAGGTCGGAAAGTACGCGTGCGTGGTAGAGAACGATACATTGTGAATCCATTTCCGCTCGTGGAGATTGTCACCCATTGACCATTTACCCCGCATTGTCCCACAGATATTACAGGCCGCAGTGTGGGTGGGAAGAATGTTTACAACGACCCTGGTTGCGTTGTCCTGGCACCGCCCTTCGATGGACTTCCTTTCCCTGCGCCCACGTCCTGCTTCACTCGGCAGCCGCATCTACTTTAGCTTCGTGTTGTGTTTTGAATTATTCGTAAGCAAATCGTCCGGCTTCTTATGCACAAAACTCCAATGAACTCTTCACAGGTATTCATATCTTCCTTCTTCACACTCCGCCTCCATCGTGCGCCAGCCGTACGCCTGATAGATTCATCCGTCTCCCGTCCCAGCACACCAAACACAGGCACCTCTTCACGGCCCTCACGTTCTCCCCCACCTTCATACCCCACGACCACCAACACCACCAACACCCGACGTTCTCTCGATCCGCCCGAACTATTCGACAGCCTCTCCCTCTCCTCAGCCCCAATCCCGCTACGTACACGACACGCAAAGGGACCGGTATTCGGTCATCCTTCGCTCAGACCAGCAACCTTCAACCCGCCATCACCGAGAGCATCATCCCCACCCGCACCTACACACCCACACACGCCACTACCGCAATCGCAATCGCGCGACGAGCAGGACGAGGATGCGATGGATTGGACACCGACCACGTCCCCTGTTGCCACTCGACCGGAGCCAGCCTCGCGGGGCCTTTTCGACGCGCGGAAGATATCAGACGCGTCGACAGGTTTGGAGACGTTATTAGAACGCACGAATATTATTGATCTATCGGAACCAGGCGGCATGACTTCACGAAATAGGCGAGGGGGAGGTTCAAGTAAGAGTCCACAGAGGTGGTCATGGGGTTGGGTATACGCGCTCTCACTGGTCCCTTTAGTCGGTATGATGTATTATCAATTGCTCCGATAAGAATGTCACTCGCTCAGTTTGGGAAGAATGTTTCAACTAATCGAATAGAAATAAAAAACAAACTTTCCTCTACACCTGCTTAATTGTATTGTATGGTGCTCACGTCGAGGGAGAGAAGATCCAAAGAGTTAAAAAATGGATATTTACATGCGGTCTACAAAGACAAGAATTAACCAGTACGCATGTCGCCTGGGTATGACAGTACGCGGACAAACAAAAATACGCCCGTGAATCGCACTGCTCACGCACGCGTTGCAAGATTGAAAGGAAATTTGACAGATAAAATGTACGAAGTGAGGGGAATGGACGCTCAGCGACTCGTAGGACAGATATGAGGTATTATTCCATGTTGTTCGACCGATGAGAAAAGAGTGGACAGGATCATTTACACCCCCCTGCAATGGGCATGTGGTATGCTGACAAGATCACAGCACGTACTGTTCGAGATAAAACACCGGTAAGACAGAGTGTCATAAAGAGAGTAGCAAATCCGAGGCTGACCGTGTAATTCATCATCACAGTCCGTTCGCTCAATATCTGGGGCCAGGGGTGTTAAAGTCGTAGGCTTCCTGCACGCCATTTCCACCCTGGTAATTTTCGTAGGCTCGGTTGATACTAGGGCCACGTTGCAGAGCCTCCAGCATCTGAGGTTGGGGACTGGGACCACGGGCAAGGTCAGCGTAGCCGCCAACCGGCACAGCAGGGCCAGCAGTGAAGTCGTGGTCAGGTATCGGGCTGAGGTTGCGAGCGGCATTATATCCCGCTCCACTGTCGCTTCGGGAAAGGCCCATCATGTTATCATGACCTGCAGAGTGGAACGACGACGCGTTGGAAGGACCCCTACGAAGGGTAGGAAGGCCACTGTCGTGTTCTGCGGGTTGCCAGTCGACGGGTTCAAGACGGTCCTCGAATTGAGCGGAGGGACGGAACTTCCACTTGCGGATAATGGTCCAAATGATCGCACAGCCTCCAATGGACGCGGCAATTATAATGAGGATCGTGATGGCAGAATGAGAGAGGCTTGAGCCACCGATCTGGGAACTATTTGAGCTTGAGGATGAAGCGGCAGGGGCGTGGCTCGTCAGCGTCACCGAGTCAACCGAGGCAGATTGGCCCTTGGAAGCGGGAAGCTGCTGCTGCTTGTTTGTCTGTGACGGCGTCGGGGCGTTCGACGTAGAGGGGTGGGAAGAAGTTGAGGGGGTGAGGGAGCTTGTCGTTGGAGTGGGCGTGGTGGAACTAGTTGGGTTCGCTGAGCTCTGGCTCGGTGTAGACGAAACAGACGGAGTCTGCTCGAGATATTAGTGACTGAGATACCTCGGAAAAAAAAAAAAAGGAAAACAGCTCACCGCAGAGCTCACCACCGACGAGACGGGCGAGGAAGTAGGCTGAGCTGACTGGGAAGTTTCTGAGGCTTGGGTGGCCGAAGGAGCTGAAGCGGCAGGAGCAGTGGAAGGGACTGGGGAGGAAAGACCGTTCGTAGAGGGATCAGCAGCAGCACCAACGGCTCCAGCCTGAGCCTGAGGGTTGTCAGCAGCAGGCTGAGCAGCGGCGCGTTGAAGGGCGTGTGGCAGCCTTCTCTTGATCATGCGATTGAGGTTGACATGTTCACGACGATGGGGAACGTCCGGAGAGACGGCGTTGGCAGAGGATGGGGGGGCGAGGGCTAAAAGAATGACGAGGGAAAAAAGGAGAGTGATTGCAATGTTGCGATTCCGCTGAACAGCCATGGGGAGATGCGTCTATATTCAGATGGACCAGCCGATGAAATGGGACGAAGGTTGATGGGAGTGAGAGGGAGACAAGAAAGGACGGAGAGACGACTTACCCAGACAACAGAGACAATTTTTACGACACGTTTTACGACAGCAACAGACGCAGACGCCCCGTCGTCACGCCGCCTATATTAATTTATTGGTAACCACTTGTCAGACAAAATATCATCGAAATATAATAATTGTCCTATGATAGCTTATAGCACAAACGTATCTGTCTGTCCATTCAATGTCCAATCAAAAAAACTCCCCCTAATTATGACTCGTGAGAGACCAGCTACTAAGAGGCACAGACTTCGGTGTCACATAATTGCTCGACTGTAGCCCTGGCCATTGCGGGTTGAATAATACCTGCAAATTATACTGTCCAGCGGGGAGGCTAATCGTCAACACCGTCACACCCGGATTCGGTTGATCTGTCTGCCCTGTCGGCAGCGCCGGATCGCCTGACAATCGCACCGCATCTCCCGTGGTAAATGTCGCACCCGAAGGCGGGTTCAGGATCGTCATCTCCATCTTTTGACCATCAAGGGCCAAAGTCGCAGTTGTTCCACCCGAACCTATGGTAACCGTGGCATTGGTGTGCATACGCCACATAACGGTCCCTGCTGCGTTGATATCATCTTGTAATAGCACCTGCTGCCGTCCATTTAGAAGTCGGATTCCGCGTGAGAATGACGTTCTAATAAAAGCATGTCAATTCCCTAGACACTTTGGATAAGCAACCATAGTTACACGTTAAAATATGCACTTGTCAGGTCAAAAACGACGAAAGACGTCGAGCTACTTGACGGCTTGTAAACGGTGCTCGATCCTTGCGCATCGCCAGTCGACCCGTAATTCATCTTGGGGTTCGCCGTGACATCCTGGTTCTGTTGATTCACCAAAATGGTGTTTTGACCTTCTGTCCGCTTCCTGTAGTACAACCACCTTGTCGCATTTTGTAATTCGCTGTCGAAATAACCCGTGGAAAGGTAGTCGCCAGAACCGAGCTCACCAGCCCAGCGCGTACCCAGGGCGTCGAGGACAAAGTCACCACAATCGAGATCGCCATGCGTCTGGTGTCCTTGGAGTTGACTCCCTTTCATCGCCACGTACAATGCATTCATATCGGTCCAGGAACTCCGCATCGATACCCACTGATCCCCATTGTTGCTGAAGCCATGATCGAGCGCCAAACCATTCCAAAAGGCACCGGAGATGGATGGGTCATACCAGAACATACTCCAAGGTTCCGCTGCGTCAGCCTGGTCGCGCTGGAATAACGCATATTGAGGGGCCTTGTATTGTGATGAGTAGAAGATCATGGAGTTGGCAGTGGTGGAAAACTTGTTCGGGCCATGGTCGCCATAGTTAAACAATGACGTCGGTCCTTTCACGTACATGTGATAAAGGCCAGTGAGGTTGAAGTTTGTGTTCGTGTTGAGAAGGCCGAAATCGGATCCAGCGGCCGTCATAAGAGATGAGGCCAGCTCGGCATGACCGGTGGTCGCGAAGTACCAATAGTTGGCGGTCTCGTTATTCGTGCCATCGGATGTGACGGTCAGCGCACAATTTTGCTTCGCGTTGTTGATTGTCTGACCTAGCAGAGTCGCGGCATTGCCTGTTGTGTCGTCACCAAGGATGGCCAAAGCTGCCATGGTCAGACCACCATTGCAGACGCAGTTCCAATTCCCATAAACGCTCCTGGCCCACCAACCGACACCGGTGGGATCTCCTTGGAATACAGCAACACCGGGTTGAAGACCATACAGATTCAAGGTAAACCGAATCTGCGACTTCTGATCAGCAGTCCAAAAATCATATAGCCAGTCGTAAGCAATGCCAAAGGCAGCGGAGAACTCTGCTGTATCGAGGAAATGGACTGTATTCCACTTGTCAGTGGCGGGCCCGAAGGAT
Source organism: Russula griseocarnosa (assembly GCA_022884055.1). Classification (NCBI taxonomy): domain Eukaryota; kingdom Fungi; phylum Basidiomycota; class Agaricomycetes; order Russulales; family Russulaceae; genus Russula; species Russula griseocarnosa. The sequence continues at coordinate 153,660 of JAGKRU010000012.1, forward strand.
GTGGATCCGTTTCCTGCAGCATTCTAACGAAACCGAAATTGTGAACCACGCCTCCTCGAGGTAGGTTGATAAGATGTTTACCTGAATTTCCGTCCAGGCTCTATCAACCCATTTCGTATCATTCGTCATTCTGGCCACATATGCGAAGGCCTTGATCCGCATTTTGATTTCACGGGCGTTATCTAGAATGCCGCTGGCTCCATCGAGGTGGTATACAACGGGGGGCAATGAATAGTAGGCAGTAGCATTCTGAAAAATAGTAGCATTCCAGAGCCTAAGATAAGGCTCATTCGCAATGCGACTGGGAAGGGCATCCCATTTGTACTTGGGGGCAATGAGACGTGGGCGATCTGAGCGAAGCGAAGTGGGGGCTGGATTAGAGGCAGTAAAAGGATCTGAAGGCCACTCCAATTGACTCTCGGAGGGGTTAAACGTGGGCGTCGAGTAAGCAGCAGTATTTGTCTGTCAGGTACACTGGTGAGAAATTGGCCTGTAAAACGTGAAGCTAGGCCAAACGTACAGTAGATGGGTATAAGGGAACCATAAACTCAGAGTTGGTTGCCGTGGGAAATACACCCACGGCATTCTTGGCACTAATAGCAGAGCTGGCCGCAGCAGGGTTTCCGGAATTCTTGGAGCTGGAACTTGAATTGTGCCCGTGGTGGCGAGTAGCGAGCACAGCAGCTACCACCCCCCCGGCAATAACTAAGATACCAACCGGAACACCAAATAGGATCCATTTTCTTTTGTTAGAAGATTTCTTAGGGATTTGTGGAGATGAGCCGTAGTAAGGACTACCCGAGCCATAAGGCGAGCCACTATCGAGTGCATTATAGTCATAGGTGGCCATTGGGCCGACGGACGGAGAGGAAATAGGGGTATAGAGAGAGACTGATGGTGAATGAAAGAGAAAAGAAAGACAAGGCTGGCGAGCGGTGGAGCCGCGTACGGGTGACAGGGGAATGGAGTTGGGCGGGATTAAAAGTGATGGCGCACGAGGCCGGCGCGTTTTTTTTGCTGTGTAGCAACGACGCCCATGTCCCCCCCAAATGGAGGCATTATGTAATAATACATGACGTGTTTACTCAAACTCCCCTAAAAATACTGCAGCTGCCCCCATTCCCGTGCCGACGCACATCGAAGTAACGAGCACCTTCAGACCACCCCATTAGAACTATCTCAAAGACTAGTTACAATCACCAACCTTGCCCCCTCTTCGCTCTAGTTCGTTCAGACCGGTCGCAATCTGTCTTGCACCTGTCGCTCGTAAACCGTCGACACGTCACTCTAACTTACAAACGTTTAAAAATAGAAAGACTTATCTAGGGGATGACCATAAGCGATGGCACCTCCATTCACGTTGACCCTCTCTGGATCGAGTTTCAACTTGCGCACGCAGTACACACACATAGAAGCGAAAGCCTCATTGATCTACGACCGTTTCACCTATGAGCCACCTTTTTTTGTTCATGTGCACTGTACCTCGAACAGATCCACGTCTTCCGTTGTGATACCAACCTTTGCCAAAACTTTCGGAATGGCGATAGAGGGTCCAATGCCCATAATACGGGGAGTCAAGCCTGCACGAGGCGCTCAGCAGACAGGACGTCAGACACAACGCCGCTTACAGTACCTGTGACAGCTACATTGACATATTTCGCAAGGATCCGGAGCTTGAATTCGTTTGCCCTCCGTCTCGTCATCAACAACACGGCAGCAGCGCCGTCTGTGATTTGACTTGCGTTCCCTCCTGTCGTTTGCGCGGGGAGCCAGTGAGGGAAAGCAGACTTGATCTTCGAAAGCGTGGCCTTTGTGGTGCCATAGCGGATACCGTCGTCCTTGGACACAGTGACTTTCTTGCGGACACCCGTGGTGGGGTCTTTCAAGTACGAGGTAAATGGCACTATCTCTTTTGCAAAGTAACCTGCTTTATCGGCAGCCTCCGCACGCTGAAATGATTTGGCGGCAAACTCGTCCATATCCTCTCGTGATATGTTGAATTCATGTGCGACGTTTTCACTTGTCCAGCCCATAGGTTGTAATGCGTCGTTTGCAGGGCCACACGTCTTGATGTCGTCGCTTGCACCCTCCGGACCAACATCTGGACTGAGAGATGAATGTTAACATGGAAGCACTCCAGAAAGAGACACCTGGTCACTGACTTCCACGACATGCTCTCCACACCAACAGCTAGGCCCACGTCAATCTGACCTGCCCGAATCTCATTCGCAATAGTCGTAACTGCCATAAGTCCGGAAGAGCAAAAGCGATTCAACGTTTGAATGGGCACGCTTTCGGGAATTCCTGCTGTTAATGCTGCAGTCCGTGCCTCATATGTCGGACCTTTCGCGAGAACGGTGCCGACGCAGATATCCTCGATGACTTCGGGGTCAATTCCACTACGCTTAACAGCTTGCTGAGAAATGTTGTAAGCCATTCAATGTCATGGCATGTCTTGACAAAGCGTACTCTGAACATTTCAGTTAAGAGCTCATCACTCCTGAATAAAAGTAATTGTCAACTGTGAATTGCCAAGAAAGTAAAAGGAAAACTCGCCGCATGTCCCTAAATCCTCCCTTCTTAGCCTTACAAAGTGGCGAGCGGATAGCCATTGTAATGACGACATCGTCGGGATTCTTATGCAGAAGTGCATCGAGATTGGAGGACACGACCATTTTAGAAACGATGAACTGGAAGTGTGTGGATGTACGCCCCGAAATGTGTGCCCACCTGAATGTTGGTTGGAGAGGATGTGCGCTGCCTAGAGAGTTACCCTATCGCCGGTGAGTAGGTAATTCTCGTGATCCGGCCGGCACGGTAAACCCAGCTCGCCACCCCCGCAATGCGGGGGTATACGCGAGTCCCGGCGTTAGACCAGTGATAGTCGATAGATCTTAGAGCTCATGATCATTTCCATTTACTGTGCATGTAAGAGACTTGATGGGTACTTATGTTGGGTTCTCACGGTCGAAGATCGGCGATGCCGCCACAGCCTGCAAAGAAATCATGCATTAATCCATGTCCTAGACCTCCAGTGGATCACTAAGACACGAAAATACTGAAAAGGACATGATAAGGACATGGTGGATGTGCCCATATGTAAAAAGTGAAAGCAAGAGAAAAGATGGGAAAGGGAAAGTCGGCTAGGCATATGTTAAACTCGGCGTTCCGACTCCTTGAACGTTTTTCATCAAGCATGATGACTACCCCTGTGAAAACGACTATTGGTCTGAGATTTATAGGTCTGTCGTTACACTCGGAGTGCCTTTGTCCAACACCTTTCATGGACGCGAATTTCTTGGATCCCTGCAGATATTGGAGGTTCGATTGCTGCATTTGCACCCCCCCGACGAATCCGCTTAACTGCCATTCATTGACAGTTAATCTTACGGATCCAGTATTTCGTGGACGATATCATGGCCGTGAGAAACATCATGGTCAGTCGGCACACTCGTGTGATCATCAGATTACTCCAACCCTTGCTATGCAGATGACTTTGCTCATATGCTGGCACGCTCTAAACGGGCTGGGGTTGTATCTATGATCATAACTGGTGGGAGCCTCAGGGAGTCAGAGCAAGCATTGAATCTCGCAAAGGAGCACAGTACGTGCCGGGACTCTCATCCGTGCCCGAAGGGAATTTGTTAGGAATGAACACAGATCTATATGCGACCGTTGGATGTCACCCGACAAGATCAGCAGAGTTCGAGAAAGATCCTAGTGGATACTTCCAAGCCTTGGACGAACTTATTGGAGCCAACCTCAGCGGCCCTGGACGAGCGGTGGCCGTAGGGGAATGCGGACTGGACTATGATAGAACTCATTTCGCTTCAGCCATTGTTCAACGGAAACACTTTCGTGGGTGTGGTCATGCAAGTCACCGTTTTTGTATTGATGGAACTTTGACAGGCTCTCAGCTGGCCTTGGCGAAGAAATATCACCTTCCTTTATTTCTGCATTCGCGTGCTGCGCACAATGATTTTGTACAGATCTTGCGTGAAGAAGGGTTTGGTGAAGATGGCGGGCGAGCCGCCGGTGGTCGAGGAGGGGTCGTGCATAGCTTCACAGGGTCATCTCAGGATGCAATTGACTATGTGGGTGCTCAGATTTGCCCCCTGAACTGGATATCACTAAGAGATACACCCAGATCAACATGGGATTCCATGTCAGGTTCGTTCTCTCGTGAAATGTCTCTTATCTCACTAAGACCTCTGTACATTCATAAGTGTCAATGGCTGCTCTCTGAAGACTGAGGGGAATCTGATGGCAGTGAAGGCGATAGACCTGCGACGGATTATGTTTGAAACAGGCAGGTCTAGTTCCTCAAAGCCCCCCTGACCTGCTTATATACAAGCCAAAAGATGCTCCGTGGTGTTCCATGACCTCCACACATGCGTCGAGAAAGCATATTGACAGCCTTCCGACCAACTTGCGTGAATTATTTCTCCCGCAGGCAGTGCGGGCAGAGGCCTTTGTCCCCGGACGCCCAGTGAAGGGCAGAAATGAACCCAGTGCAGTTGGAGGTGTGGCTTGGGTTGTTCATAAGGTCAAGGAGGTGCCATTTGAAGAGGTTGTAGAACAAGGATGGAGGAACACGATCGAGGTGTTTGGGTTGAAGGAGCTAGCTAGTGATCCGAGTCGCGAGTGAGCGCTCTATAACCGTCGCGTCGCTTTACTCCCCGAATCTTTCGGGGTTCAACCCGTCACGACTAATGACAGAGCAGTACTACATTTTGCAACTCGGTTTCTCTTTAGTCGTAACGATCTGGTATGGCATTATTTGGTGTATGGGGCTACTCGGGTGCTGGACCGCGTGAGTGAATTGTTCACTTTTGGCGTGGAACGGAACGCTGACATGGTTAGTCGACAGTCGTACACGGTATAGGATTCGTCCAAGCCCACTCCTATCCACTCTCCCGTCTTCCACCCACGGCGTATCCATTTTGCGGCCCTTGAAGGGTTTAGACACCAATCTCTTTGAGAACCTCGAATCTTCATTCAAGCAGGATTATCCGAATTTCGAAATTTTATTTTCAGTGGCCGACGAGCATGACGAGGCACTGCCTGTTGTACGCGGATTGATCTCACAATACCCAAATGTCAACGCGAAGGTAATACTAGGTGCGTTGTCCCCTCAGTTGTGTGAACAAGTCGATCGTAATACTAGGCACGGTTAGGCGAAGAGGAAGTCGGTGTCAACCCCAAAGTCAATAATCTAATGCGTTCATATAACGAGGCCGCTCATGACATCCTCTGGGTACTCGACTCTAATATCGCCGTTGCTCCTGGGACATTATCAAGAGCAATTGGTATATTAAACGGTCCTTCTTCCAATCCTATACCCCCCCGGCGACGCATTGCTCTTGTTCATCACGTCCCGTTCGCAATTTCCAGCCACGAATCTTTCGGAGCCCAAGTTGAAGAGGTATTCTTGAATACAACCCACGCCAAGATGTATATTGCGATCAACGCGGTTGCTGTGGACTCTTGTGTCGTAGGCAAGTCGAATCTTTTCCGACGCTCCGACATTGAACGTCTCGATGGCTCCCTCGTCCGGCAACAAACCCACGAAAACAGCAGGCACGGTCGGGGGCTTGCTGCCTTTGGCCGCTTCATTGCAGAAGACAACATGATTGGATTAGCCCTGTGGCATGAGCTGGACCTACGGCATAGCCTTTCTTGCGATATTGCATACAATACATTGGGAGACATGAGCCTCATTGATTATGTCCGGCGTCGTATCCGGTGGATACGCGTTAGGAAGCACATGTCCCTTCTTGCTACTTTACTGGAGCCCTTTACCGAGTCCGTGATGCTCAGCGCTATAATGGCGATGAGTGTCCGATTCTTGACCGGGGTCCCAATTCGGCTGTTTCTTCCAGTGCACTTTTTCCTCTGGGTTATGGTAGACCTAGACGTTTATGCCTCACTTGCCGGGCATTCGCTACCAGTAGCGCGGTGGGGAAGGTTCCTGGTCGCGTGGGTGGTACGAGAAGTGTTTGCATTTCCTATATGGGTTCTTGGCGTTGTCGGGAATGAAGTGGAGTGGAGGGGAGGAAGATATCGGGTGCTGCGGAATGGAGAGGGGGAGAGGATTGCTCGGAGCCGCGTGTTGTTGTAGTACTGTATTAGATCGCGGGCCGCTGTTGTTTGTTGTAACCTTGACACTCACTCCCTTTCGATCGAGGATGTCGGACGACGACGCTGTTCGGAGAAGTATCATATCCTCTGTCTTCAACAGGAGAAATGCAACCGGTCCTTCCCAGGAGACATACATTTCTCACATCAAAATTTGGGAAGATCCCGGCCCAAATGCAGACCTCAAACCGAGGTACATTTTGCTCGCTCGTACGCCCAACCATTGCTCTGCGTGAATGGTATGGCTGTAGTCTACTCAGGAAATGTCGAAGGCGAGGGCTTTATCCATAAATCCAAAATGAATTCCAATGGCACATTCTCTATTGGAAAGACATGGAGGCTGAACGAGTTACGAGGTGTTGAGGTGACTGACGTGAGTTGCACATTCGTTTCATGGTCTCATTGCATACTGACGCCGCCACAGCCGTTGACGTTTAACGTCACTCTAGCAAGGACGTACAGGTGGCAAACCGAGCAAGCGAGTGAGCAGGTGGAGTTTCTCAGTGTTCTCGTTGACCTCTTTCGGGCCGTTTCTGGGGGTACTCTACAGGTCATTGGGCTCGCAGAGCCCGGGATACGCTCAGGTGAGATGCGCTTTTGTTCGTAGGATCAAGGCTCACCACTCTCAGCCGTACGCTCGCTCGCCGAGGGCCCTTCTCGTGAATCACGTACTCCTACGCCTCCTATTACTGCATCGCGGCCATTAGATGCCCGACGGCTCCGGAACGCCGCATCACGGGATCTGAGGGGCTACGAAGACCTCTCCAGTAACTATTCATCGGTGCTAGTGACAGAAGGCCGGCCAGTCTCTAGACCTTCACCCGTCTCGTCAGGTCCTCCATCGCCTCTCGACTCAACTTCAAGAATAATCCCTTCCCCTCGGCCTCGCCGGACTTCACAATCTTCTTCCTCAACTGTTCGGCTCCGAGGCACATGGGTGGCAGGTCCCGCTTCGAGTTCAAAGACGTCGGGTGGTTCTGATGTGTCATCGACTCAATTCCCATCTACGTCTCGTCTTTCAGTCACCACTGCCTCGTCTGAAGAACAAAATTCTAAGGACTACTACGGTTTTCACGCCTCGGGATCGTCTCTCGACGTACCATCAACAGCTACTTCAGTTAGTCGGTCACCAACCTCGGTACTTGCGCCCTCCGATTTCCGCCGCTCTCCGTCTCCTGCATCATCCTCACGTTCAAAGATGAAAACCAACGCCCAAACTCGTGGTCCTAGTGTGCCTCCAGAACAAGCGCAGCCTCGCAGAGAACAGAAAGCTCGGATCTCGTTCTTTGACCCTGCCAATCAGTCTGCGCTTGACCGCCTGATATTTCGCGGATCTGGGACTTCCGATCCGGAAGGCGAAGAGGAGGGAACGCAAGACATTATGGCTAATGTCGAAGAAATGCTGGAAGGCTACGAGTGGGCCAGTGACGATATTCTAGGCCGAATGCGGGGCAGAGGAGCTGTTGACCAGATAGAAGCTCGGTTATTGGATGAACTTATGGCGTTAGAAAAGGTATTTGCTTTATTCATGGTCCGTGACAGCAACTGTAAACGACCTTTTCCAGGCGAACATTCATTCATTCATCGAGACTGATGATCGCGTGACACTTGTCCTGAAGTTCCTCGATGAGGCAATCAACGAATTGGACAACATGGATGGCCTCGTGTCTTCTTACAAGATCCATTTGAATGCAAGTGATGGCTTAGGTTTCCTGGCACTAGCCGAATGCTGACCGTTACTAGGCCGTAAATGAGGATATATCGTTTATCCAGTCCCAGAACCGTGGTCTACAGGTCCAGACTCAGAACCAACGTTCGTTGCTCAGGGAACTTGAACAACTCTTGGTACGTTCGACGTACTTTCTTCGTTACTGCTAAACATTCGCCCTGCAGAGGACCGTACAAGTTGGACGAGAGGCGTTGATCACATTGACACAAGGCTCACTACGCGACCCAGGAGGTATTCAGGCGTTGGAAGGTGCTGCTGCAGAGCTGTACAAAGCACTGCAGGCAGGTCGGGATCGAGGTGAGCTTGGAGGCTGCGTGCTAAATTCGGTTGTAACATGTCCTCAGACATGGCTGCTACAATGGAGCGTCTGGAGGAGTATCGAACACACAACGCTCAGTTCTGCAAACGGCTGTATGAGTACTCATGCATCATGTTTACAGCTCAGGTACGCTCGAATTCATTCAGCCCTCTAGTTCTTCACGAAGTCTAAGACTTTTTTTTCAGTCGACATTACTTTTGGGTGATTCAAATGGACTATCAAATCCAGGCGGACGTGGCAGACCGGAAATTAAGAGTCACAAGGATCTAGAGAACCATCTAGCTCATTACAGTGGGCTGATACTGTATATGAAGGATATGGATGAATTAACGTACGGGAAGTTGTGTGCTGTGAGGGTCTCATAATGCTCAGCCTCACTCGGTAACTAATTCATCCTTTATCTTCAAGGCTTACTTTTCAGCGGCAAGCCAGCTACACAACACCCAGACGACATCCCTGCTATCATTTTATGGCGGTCTTGTTAGAAGAGTACCAGACGACGATCCAGAAAACAGTCCGTGTTATGGCAGAGATCTTCTTACGAGTACTTAATTACTACTAGGCTTTTCACTCTCGACGACTGGCTCCGCCTCCAAGGCACCTGGAGCCTTGCGGCGTGCTGGTACTGCCGTCCGATCGCCGATGGATGGTCGAAAGGACAGGGACAAAGGATCCGATGGTGACAAGGCCGCGCAGGAGGTACAGCCGCTCTGTTCTCTGCGTCGCCGCATTTCTCTTATTGGGATTAGGTCTTTGGCCAAGCCTTGGAGCAAATCTCTTATCAGATACTCCGCGAAGAAGTGTTCATCGCTGACTTTTTGCAGATCAATGAGGCCAGGCTCACGTTTGCGGATTACATGGGACTAGACAACTACTACCGACGGCAGGCAGCACGCACTTCCGGATTGAGTGTACAGACGTACAAACTTGTGCGCGGCGCCATGGACCTCATTTTCGGCTTCTTGCCCCTTGAAGTGAAGTCGTGGATTGATAGCGCGCTAGCCAAAGACAGCATGTATGTCTTTGTTCTATTTGCCTTGGCACACTTGATTGAGCATGCTACAGACAGGTTATCGGCATTCTCGCTACTCTCGAACGTTTCTTGGCCGATGCTGATGAACGGGGATCAGCATTTCTTTTCAATTTCTTGGACAAGCAACACACACGACTGAAAGGTCTTTTCGAACGACATGTCGTACGTCATGCTATGCGTTTTCATGACTGTACATATTAACAGGATTTGTCTATGTAGGCTGGACAAATCAAGGCCATAGAACAAACGAAGTTGACCACCAAGAAACGCAACGGAGTGGCTCACTTCGTTAAATACTTTCCGGTCTATGTTGGGCGTGTAGAGAGCCAGCTCATCGGCGCGGACATGTTCGAAATTCGACAAAACGTGGACGGTGCATATGAAAAGATTGTGCAGACCATGTTCGGCTCCCTAAAACACATGGCCAAGATAAACGGTGAGGACGAGGATAAAGGGCAAATGAACTATCATGTCATCCTTATTGGCAAGTTAAAATTTTTATCTTCACTGTCCTGGCATTAATGAGACGCGATGCTACAGAGAACATGCACTACTTCGTGGCCGAGATACGGCGGCAAGAGATTGGCTCTGTTAACGTATTTTCCACTCGAGCGGAGGCCGTGTATGAGGAGAACCTCAATGCCTATGTTAAAATGGTCTTGAGACGTCCGTTCTCGAAGATTATTGTCAGTCACCGTGCTTTCCTCAGCCGACAAGTCATATCAGTGTTCTAACTATTCTCAGGATTACTTTGATGGCATCGAACAATTATTGAAGACAACCGCACCTTCGGAGGTTTCTCGCAACGGTAGTTACAACCGATCTGCTCTGAAGAAAGTCGTCAAGGAATATGATGCCAAAGATGTCCGGAAACACGTAGACGCGTTGTTCAAGCGAGTTGAAAAACACTTCACTGAGGCTTCCGAGGTCACTACAGGGAAAAGTAGTGGAATCACCCCCGGTACAGTGTTGGTAGGCGTGTGGAAGGCGTGCGAGGAGGAACTCCTGCGAATCACGGAGATTTTTGCCAAGCGCATAACGCAATGTTACGCCAATGCTGGCGTTTCACTCGAGTACTCCGTTGCGGACGTGGAGGCAGCATTCAGGCGCAACCGCGTTGGCTCATAGCACGTTGAAGTTAGACAGGCCAGTGCCAGTGGCGGTACATGTAAGCATTGTGGTCTTTGTTTTCTGCAATTAATTTTCTCGTGTTCTCATGGCGTCGCTATGATAGGGTATCGACGTAGCATTGATGCGTCTATTTATCATCCCGTGACAACGCGAGCAACTAGAGTATCTCGCTGTCACGACGCATCGTCCACCCCACCGACGTGGAGGAGGCATAGAATCTATCGCCATATGGCACTGAGTCTTCGGTATCTCCATTTGATGTAAATGTGCATATACACACTAGCGAGACCACCGAACTACTCCAGATATTATTAGACTATTATTAGATGTCCAAGTACCTCGGATAACGGAGTTCGTCACCGAGCACAGGATGATCGATATTTGATGCCGCCGGCCAATTTTAAATGATGATCATTGATTGATGAATCAGAAAAGAATCAGCTAGGGCGGCCGTGGCACACTCACACACTGGCACTTATCCATGTCTGCAACTATGGCAAATTCGCTCCAAACATCGACCAGCTTCTCCAAAACATATAGCAAAGCACATTTCTCAACAACTTCCCCAGCTTGAGCTACGCATTCTCACGAACCGTGTCGGTATATACTCTCGGCCACCAACAAATGTCACGAGCAACGCACTTGCTAACCCTACTTCCCCTTCTGATTTCACCTGCCTCCTTAGTGGCCCTCTGGATGATTCCCTCCTTTATAGTGGTCGAGAGCAGTCCCAATGGTTAATCGATATCACTCACGACATCTGTGACCCTTTTCTGAAGCGTGGCTCACTGCAAGTACGGGATGCGGCTGGAGAGACGTGGAGAAATATCAACCCTACTGACTCTCTGACCGCATCAACCTATCTCTATGATGTCCAGGCCGTTATTTCCTGTCGAAGATCAGCGAACGTGCAGGAAAAATTTTCTAAAACTAGTGGCAACAGCAATACTTCGCAATGGCGAACCGTGTGCTGCGGCGAAATAAACAACAATGCTAGGTGACAAGGGCTCCCGAGCCAATAACAACCCTCCTCCCGCTCTATCTATCTATGACGAAATATCTGCATTACCCTCACCCAGACCGTTGATGCCTGTTTGACGCGTATGGACTTGGTCTGCGGCTTATGGGCCCGGTGCGAAAGTTCAAATTTCCTCATCTTTCTACAATTAATCATCAATATTGATTCATAAACTTAAGGGTGAGTACGAATCCCATTCCTTTCTTCCCGCTTACCGGCCACAAGAGTGGGGGACCACGCACAATATACGGAGCCGGCAAAGTCTTCTCCACCCTGCCATCGAATTTATGCCCCTGCAATGGAAGGGACTCTGATGATGAAGACACCGACCGGCGAATTTGACTGGCCATCAGCTGCTTTGGACCGTGGGCGAGCCATGCGGATGGCAATCGAGAAGCGCGAAGAGCGCCAGAGGTCTGTTGCATGTTGCAGAATGGGTCACTAGAGAGTAGTAGTAGTCTTTGTCTGTAACTCCGAAGCTTGCAGTGCTAATCCTTCATTCTTGTCTTTGTCTTAACGATGGGCTCCGAGTCCTCAAGGCTCCGCTGATGGCCCATGATGCACTGGGGGCGTAGTGTTGTCTGACATCATCCCGCGACAATGCGGCAACTAGAGTACTCGCTGTCACGATGCATCGTCCACTTACATGGAGGAAGCATAGCATGACATTTATCTATCGCCACACTGGCACTAAGTACTGAGTTTTCGGTATGATCTCCATTTTATGTAAATGTTCCGTATACATACGGTGAGCACACCGAACTGCTCCCTATGTTTCAAGATGGCATTAGACTATTGTAAGACTTGGTGTGTAAGTACTCCGGATATCGGAGTTCGTCGCCGAACAGGATGATCGATGATGATGATTTTCTTACCGGCGGCTGGCGCCTAATTCCCCATTACGACCGGAGACGCCCTATTGCGCTTGAATGCAAATTTCGAATGATGATGACGAATGATTGAATCAGCCAGGCCAGGCCAGGGATATCGGCTCGGCCAATGCACTGCAGTACTGGTCATCCACTGACCCGTGATCTGATGATTCTGATGTGAGTTTGGCTTCAGTGCTGAATCGGCTGTTAATTGCACCGGTTTTACGTCATTTACCGTGCAACCATCATAAGTCGAGTTGAGTCCACGAAATTTTTTTTCGAATACAATCTGCAAACAGTGAAAGATATCTGACCATTTTTGGAATGCCCCTCGTGATACGAGCTAGTACAGAACAGGAGAATTGCAGGATTGTATAACGTATAAATCTCGAAAATTCAAGGTGGTCTGTCTGTGTCACATAAACAAGTTTCCAACCACGCCTTAGTCTTCTTTAATAGCCTCGTTGACGTCATAGCCAACGCTGACTGAAGGATCAGTAGAGTGAGCATTGGAGGGCGCCTGTTTCTCCGGCGCAACCGTATCCGAGGTGGACCTCGAAACCGTATATTTTCCGCTAACTGCCGTTGGGCCAGCCGAATAGGCGGGTGGACTGATCGCACTCCAGAGGCCCTGCACGGATTGGAAAAGTGCATTCTGACCGACGTGGGGGGACCCATTCGCTGGCGTGGCACCGGACGGTGACAACTTTGACATGACGGAGGTTCTGCTCAGCAGGCTATAAAGGAGGTCCCAGAGCGTAGAAAGACGCGACTGGATGAACTGGAAAGTTTCGTTGCGTGCAGAAGCAATGCTTGCATCTATGTCGGACTCGTTTTGGACAAGGTACGGTTCCACATAAGATTTATAGAGATAGGTCGAGCCCTGTGGCGCAGGTGAAAAAAAAAAAAGATGGAATGAGTAAGATTTCAAAGAAATGACAATCTTTCTCTGCACGTGCCTCGAATTGTGGCAGGGAGAGGAAAAGGAGGAAAAGGGTTTTGATTTCCCAATAGAACGGAAACCTGTAGACGGGTCATGTGGGTGAGTCGTGTACAGCCTCGACGTGATATAAGGATTTTGGAGCCAACTCACCAGCACAGAAGCCACTCAGCGGTGTACTCAAAAGCAACAACTGCTCCAACTACTATCCAGTAGCTCGCCCATCTCTCTATCTCCTGTTCATGCAGGGGGCGCTGCCTGAGCGCTTTGAAGGTCGAATAGGACGGGAGGAGGATGGTAAACCATGCGCTGAGGGCCCAGGACGGCCGGTCAGTAAAGAAAACAATTATAAACGGGGATTTGAAAACGCACGCAACGAGACGAGAGAAAATGAACATGAACATGATATCAGGTGAGAGGTCTGTAGCGCCTATGCTGACGCTTGGTGAGATCTTACATGGCAAGAAGTTGGTACGACTTACGATAAGTGTGCCAGTGTGACTGAGAACCCCCTATTTCCCGTTGACACGGACAGGTACCCGTGGGAAATGCCGAAATGTAAGCGCTCATGACATAATCATAATACGTTATCTCATTGACGTCACTCCGAGCTCAAAATCGGTTGAGTTTGACCTATCTCAACTGCGGCAGACGGGGACTTGAGTTTAACTCAAGTGGCAACCAGCCAACAGAACATACGGGAATACGAGGTGGTCATTTAAATACACGGTAGAGCTAAACTGGGCTACAGATACTGTGCTGGCGCTTCAAGTGACAGGCCCCCAGTTCTGAATCACCGCTCTTGGCGCCACATGCAGCTTAAAAGAAATAAATACAGTTCGAGTGGAGTAAGCCGGCTCAAAGTTTCATTGCCTGAAACCCATTTGCTTGTGCATGAAATCAAAACTCGTTGCCGTTCAAAGTCCGAAGGAGGGTGGGTCGTGCTGCGGATGTATTCGAAAACGGAGAGAAAGCAAGGTGATTCCGTACCGTATACCGTTAAAATTAGTTCCGTTGCCATCGTCGATCAGATCAGGTGTTGAAGGTGCAGGTACGTTGGCCACACAGCTGGCCTAAAAGGGATGCCTATGAGATTGACAGCCTTAGTCGGTCGTGGGGCGCTGTCGGCTGAACGCAAAACGGGGAAAGAGACTAGTTTGGGAGATAATGAGAAAGAGCCGGACGCATCGTGGGATAGTCGAGGGGAGATATGTTATGACCAATAAGACGGTGGCACGAGGAGAGGAAAAGGAGCTGGAGATGCAGTCGGGGCCGATTAGAGTACCGTAATAATCCTTCACTGGCCATACCACAGGCGTTCCCGTCCTTGCCCTTAACCTCGCCTTACTTTAATCCCTCTCCCGGTCTTCCCTTCCACCTTTGGTCAGCATGAATATCGTCAATGGCGCCGGTCCACCCGGTCCTCACTTTGTCAAGAAACTCGAACCCTCGGAGGATAGAGGTGGAGGTGGTGGTGGGAAGGACATCAAGCCCGTCAGAACTACCTTGAATCGAGTCCCCCGTTCGTCCGAGGTCGTCTCCACCCTTTGATTTCTTCACTGACTCCAACCTGTCTCTTCGCCAGGTGCTTGCGTGAGTTTCCCGGCATTAGTATTCCCCAAGGCGTCCCTCTGACCTCCCCTTGCACAGAATGCCTGCAGAAAGCAAAAAATGCGTTGCGAGGGCGCCGAGAACCCCCCTTGCAAGCGATGTCGGCAACAATCGCTCGAGTGTCTCTTCGAGAAACCAAATCGTGAAGCTTCTTTGACCGGGGAGGCCGGCTTAGAGTACGTGCTAAATTTATTTCTTCTATTTCGCGTTCCCTTCATTGTACTAGGCGGATACGGACCTTAGAGTCACACGTTGCGGATATACGACAGTCTCAAACGGCCATTCAAAATACCCTAGTGGAACTTGTTAACCAGTTGCGCGCGGGACCAGCAAACATGATTCGCTCCCCTACAGCTTTCCCTCCTACGTACATGCATTCTTCTCCAAACGTCCATGCGGATTCACCCGCATCTATGTCAACGCCCGTTTCTGCGCGCCCAACACTTGACTCTGGTCATACCATCATGCCCACTTCCCAACCAGGCTCAACAGTGCGTCTTCCTACACCTCAGGTTGTTCCATCCAGTTCTTTTAACTCTGTTGAATAGATGTATTCTAGTCCTTCTATGACCACCGTGCGGACCAACGGCGATGGACAAGCATCTCAGATGTCGCAAGGAAGCAACGCATATCAACCGATCACCTCCCAATATAATATGCCTCCTGGTGTCCATCCTACGTTGCCACCGCTATCTAGGATGGAACAAGCCGGTCCTCATCGCCCTCCACCGGATAATCTGTCTTCAGTGAGGCATCAACACACGGACGGTGGCCATCCCCGGCACTACGATAAGCAACCTAATGTCCTGAGTGGCTCCATAGCTGGAAAGAGGCCTTTCCCTGTTTCTACCGAAACAAGTGCGGATTCGTCCGACGAGGAAGAAGATGGTGGCGAGCTCCCGGCTTCTGGTCTCGTAGCACCCTGGGAGGTACTTCGTGGGTTGGCCGATGTCGCCATTCAGCGGGCGGCAAAGGTAAGTCAATCCTAGCGTCTATCACGTATTTCATACATACCCAATATTTGCAGGAGAATGGCGAAGCAAGCGAACCTCAAAGTCGCACAAGATCGCCCTCTCCAGATCCCAGATCGCGCAGGCCCTCCAAAAGGCGGAAGCAGATGCCTCGTGTCCTCCAGTTTCCGGACGGTAAGTTAACCACCTCGGTGCGCTACGGGTCCTTACTAATCCAAATATACAAGTGGTGTCCAAGGGCATTATATCCGAAGCGGAGGCCACAGATCTATTCAAGATGTGATTTTCGTTCCGTTTCCCGCGTGATCCTGCTGAGATTTTTGTAGATTCTTCCATGGCTGCTCTACTTTCCTCCCGGTCTTCGATTCTGCGGTCGATACGTTCACATCTTTGCATGATCGGTCTCCTTTTGCCGTTGATAGTATTTGCATGGTCGCCGCCAGAGTCCGTGATGGTGGAGGTAAGACATGTCCTTATCCGGGAAAGAATGTCGTGAACCTCATCTTCGATGCCTCAGGCAAGCCCAGCGAGGTGTACACCAAATGTTTGCAAGAGGTTCAGACCATCTCATGTGCAACCCTGTTCGCTCCGGTATTGCGTGTGGAGGCCGTCCAAGCAATGAGTACGTAACGCTTTCACGCTCTGGTCGTGTTCAAATCGTGATCTGGATCACTAGTCCTTGTATCTGGATGGTCCGACAATGGCTGGCTGAGCGGTGGTCACGCTGTGCGAATGGCTTTGGAACTCTGTGAGCGCCAAGAATTTCATCGCACATTCTTGACTGAATATCAGAGTAGCTCTCCATAAGTCGTGGCCGAAGCTTTTGCGACGCATAGAAGGTAACAAGGCATCAGACGGACCTGAAGATAGAGAGCTTATAATTGCCTCTCGTACCTGGTTCTGTCTGTATCTTTTCGAGCATCAGTGTGTTCCTTTCTTCTAGATGTGTTCGTCGTCTAATTGTCCGTGTTAGGCTGTCCTACGGCACTGGGCGCCCTGCCATCCTTACAGACGATGAGAGTATTTGGCAGTGCCGTCAACTGCTACGGCATCCTTTGGCCATCGATGATGATATGCGTCTTGTCTCCATGGTAGAGCTGATGGCCATTCGGGAACGAATCACCAATCATCTGTCACCATTTTCGCATGGGCCTGTTGACGAGCGGACCTTCGAAATAGTGAGAAACGCTTATGCAGAATTCAAGCATTGGTACCAGACCTGGGATCAGGCTTTCTCCCAGAAGTATGAAGATGCAGGTATGTACTTGACTGGCAAGCACCATGCCCCCAACTTACCGTTTCGTTCAGCGTTTTACCGGCAGAGTCTACAAATCCAACAGTTACATGCTGAATTGTACCACAGTGCTACAGCTCTGAGAGGCATCAATGGTCCTGAGGATGTTCAAAAGATGCCTGCGTCTCAGAGAGACGTCGCCTTCAAGTCAATTCAGATTACTCGTCAATGTTTAGATATCACGGTCAAGTCGGATTCGTACCGAGAGGGGATGAAATATGGCAAGTATTCTGAGTGTCACATGTCCAGCTCGGAGTCTAAGAAATTATTCCAGCTGTCCACTACACCCATGCTACCGCTACGTTTGCTGCCTCTTTCCTTCTTCGCCTTGCACGGTTATTGTAAGCTCTTGTTGTGCCTTTAATTTTTTAAGTGGCAGCTAACATTTCCCATAGCCCCAACGAATGTAATGTTACCGAGATCAGAGAGCAAGTGGAAACACTGGCGTCACTCATGTCGAAAAGTGAGAACATGCTCTCGGAGGGCTTATTTTCTTTTTGACCTAACACATTTATCGTCAGTTCCGGGCAAAAGATATGCCTTGACTCTCCAATTGATGCTTAAAAGGAGCATGAAGCGGAAGCCGGGGTCTTCCCGCTCTCCAAAACTACCGCGTGAAACATACCAGCCCAAGGTCGAACGTCCGGCCAGTATGGCCGTCAACCAGGTGGTCAACCCGACACCCATCTCTCCAAGCATGTATGACCCATCTACTGGTGCGATGGTTTCGCACCAAGGTCACGCTATGTACCCGACCGCACAATTTGGCTACGTCGCCAATGCCGATTACATTTGGCGTGGATTTGAGGCGACCTCGAACGAGCAACTTCCCGTTTGGCTCTCCGATTCGAGTTTAGGTGGCAACTCGTTCTCTCAGGATGGCATTGACGCGTTCTTGCTACCTAATGATTATCTTCCTCCAGCGCCGCAGATTTGGTAGTTTTATGAATTCCCTTATGATTTTTGTCTGTCTGCTTCTTGGTACTGTTGCTGTATTTTCTAGTGGAAGAACTGTTGTCTTGAATATGATCGCTGTTTCTTGCCAGTGGTTGCGATATCGATTGTTTGCCATCTTTCTCTATTCTCAACAACCATCATGTCACAGATCTCCCCCAAATCAACCTCCAATCCTCTCCCGCCCTCCTCGCACCTGCCGAACGATACGCACCCTGGTGAGAGCGGCGATCAAGGGACACCTGACTCGTTGGAGCGTCTACAACCCTCCCACCGAGTCTTGGACAATCTACCCGATTTCTCATACGATATTGCCGAGCAATCTAGAGACCCGTTGGATTCCTGGCCTGGAGAAGTGGAAATGAGACCGCGGCGTAGATCCACACTCTTTTCTTCTCTTATTCGCGGAAATCAGCCGCCGCACAGATCCTTCTTCGGGGACAACGTCAAGGATGGCGATGATGAATCTGAAGAAGGAACCGCTGGCGCTGGGCTCAAGCGCCGAGCGTCCAAACCTTTGAACGATGCCCGAAGGTTGTCCAAGACGGCCGTGTCTGTCTTGAAAGAAAAGGTCCCCGCTGCTTTGCCGTGGAAGCCAAGGCGTTCACTGTCTCAGTCTGCGAATAGCCGTGCTCGTGCGTACAATCAGTAACAACCCGAAAAACCAACCTCACTTTCCTCTCTCTCTCTCTCTCTCTCTCTTTCCTTTCTCTGATTGATGAATGTGATATTCCAGCCTTGGACACCCGGAAGAAATTCATCCTCCTGCTCGCCAAAGCGTTCCTCACGTTCGGCGCTCCCTCTCACCGCGTCGAGACGCAGCTCTTCGCAGCGGCCGAAAAGCTCCTCATCCACGCCTCATTCGCGTACATACCAGGCATCATCATGGTCTCCTTCAACGACGGGGAGACGCGCACGACAGAGCTACACTTTGTGCGCTCCAGCGGGCGCATCGCCCTCTCAGCTCTCAACAACGTCCACGACGTCTACCGCGACGTCTTTGATGACCGTCTCACGACCCAGGAAGGCATCTCCGCGCTCGACCGTATCCTCCGGGCTGCGCCGTTGTATCCTCTTATCGTGCGCTGCGGTTTGGCTTTTGTTTGTGCATCGGTCATTTGTCCGCTGGCATTTGGAGGTAGTTTCATCGATATGTGGGTCAGCGGTACTTGCGCTTGTATCTTGCAGTATTTGGGTCTTCAAGCAGCGGCCAAAAGTTCTGTGTACGCCAACGTTTATGAGTATGTTGTCTCTTTTCGCAATTTTGGCGTCGTTATACGCTTCACTCAAACCCACCATTACTTATCTTCTTTTGGCCAGGATTTCCGTGTCTATCATCGTTTCCTTCGTAGCTCGGTCCTTGAGCAGCATTCCTGGTCGTCTATTTTGCTACAGCTCAATCTCATCCGCTGGTGTCGTCTTGATCCTTCCTGGATTTACGATATGTGGGTTAGCTCTCTTAACGCGTATGCGTTCGACATGACAAGATAATTGTAGTGATAAGCGCCCTTGAGCTCACCTCTCGAAACATCCTCTGTGGTTCAGTGCGACTGATATACGCCATCATCTATACGTTCTTTCTGGTGAGTACCCATCTCTGATAGACTAATGAACTGTCCCGTGAGACTCCTTTCTCTTCCCTTTTTACTTTAGGGTTTCGGGCTTACAATCGGTTCGGATTTGTCCATCCTTCTCGTCAATCACAAGCACTACAACTCGCTCGGGGTCATCAAAAGCGCTCTCAAGGCTGATATCATACACGGTACCTTCACCGCCCACAACGCCTCAAATTCCACGTCCGAGCTGAGTTTCACGGGGACCTTTGGCTTCGTCAATGCCACGAACAGCCACGTCTCGCGAGGTCCGTTTATCTTCTTCTCCTTTCTTTCGCGATACATTCCTGTTATCATTTTCCTAAAGCGCTTTTGCTGAACTTACGTTCTCTGTCATCCGCCCAGGGTGTTACCGCGACCCAGCCTGGCCATGGTATCGCCAGCCGTTCCCGTGGTGGACGATGTTCTTCCTAGTGCCTCTCTATTCTACCTGCTCCTCTCTCTCAAATCTACAGTCCTTCCGGAGCTCTCGACTGCCCATCATGATAATCTTCTCGTGTTGCTCTTACACCGCGAACAAAGCCTCGAATTGGTTCTTGTCTGACAAGGGTGCGCTCGCGCCCGCAGCTGGGGCTCTCGTCATCGGCCTTTTGGGAAATATCTACTCGAGATGGTCTCGTGGAACTGCATTCACATCGATGGTCACTGGCGTACTCTTCCTCGTACCGGTATGTGTCCAAAAGTCCTGTTCTTTTCTTCCTGTCACTAGGCGCCCTTTTGGGAGGGAGTTCTAGTGAGGACAAGCTGCTTACTTGTATATCCTGCTTTAGTCTGGCCTTGCCCAAGCTGGTGGTCTTACTGGAAACTACGACAGCTCTGTGCAACAGTACTACAGCAGTTTCTCACTCGGCCTGCGGATGATCCAAGTTGCAATCGGCGTCACCATCGGCCTCTTCGTCAGCCAAAGTATTATATATGCGTTCAGTGCTGGGAGCAGCGCTGTAGATATGGCCTTCTAAAACACAACAACACACACACGAGTACGTGTAGATGTCTACTCTAGGTCATCTACAAAATAATTACAATGAGTGATGTATCGATACACACACACATACCTATTATCGGAAAACAATATGATTTGCGAATGAAAGAAAAAAAAAACGAACAGAAATATACGGTCTAGTAATGAGAACAACTGGAGTATAACGGCACGCGCAAACGATTTAGCGACTGAAGAGTTGTCTGAGCTCCTCCATGCGTCGTTGCATCAAGTCCTGCTTGCTGAAGTTGTGACCTAGGGTCATGTTGGCCAGTTCCGTCTTCTTTTTCTGTACCTCAAGCAAGCGCGCTTCAATCGAATTCTCGATGATCAACTTGACCGTGGTTACGGGTCTCGTCTGACCGAGACGGTGCTGTAATACCGCCGTCATGTCAGTTAAGGGACGGTCAAGTTCTGAACGAACGAGCACGCACAATACGATCCACCGCCTGATTCTCAACCGCGGGGTTCCTGAGGCAGTCACAGTTAGATGATAAGAAGCTTCAAGGACGTGTAGTGCATTTCTTTACCAGTATGGGTCCATGAGGTATACACGTTGTGCTGCCGTAAGGTTCAGGCCAACGCCTCCTGCCTTGAGGCTGACTAAGAGGACTTCACAGCCAGGATCGTTCTTCAAGGCATCCATGGCTCGACTACGATCTTCTCGTTTCATGGTACCATCAAGGCGATCGTAGCGAATACGAGCACCGTCCAGGGCTTCTTCCACTCTGTCCAGCATCGTTGTCCACTGCGAGCTAAATTTAACGTAAGGGTCTGGACCAAAGGAGTAAACAAAGTAGTATGATCGTACAATACCACGGTTTTGACCACGCTGTCATCGATAATGATGTTCCCTTGATCGTCGACCATTTGAACCTCCAATGACGTGGGGTCGTAGTTGACCGAATGCGGGTTGGCTTTCGAGAATTGGACAAGGTCATTGAGTAACGCCTGGACTTTAGTCGATGGGCGGAAGGGCCCCGCAAGCGCAGTACAGGACTTTTTATTCTTCTTCCCCGGTTTCTTTCTCCCAATCGCTTCTGTGGACATCACATCTACGTCAAATTCTACAGCATCCATAAGCCGCAAATTGTTTTGGCACACGGGACACGGCCTGATGACATCAGGCTCGCCGTCAGGCCAGTTCATCTTGCGCTTGAAACATTGTGTGCAGAAGACGTGTTGACATCGCGTCATAATAGGTCGCGGCGCTTGTGTAGTGGCGGGTGAATTCGCACGCGTGTTCGTCCGCGAAGCTTTTGTCTTTCGGCTACGCTTTGTAGGTAAATTGACTTCGCCATCTGCGCCGCTGCTCAAGCTGGACGTTTCTTCTGCGGGACAGAGTTCGACGCCACACTCAGAACACTGGGTAGTAGCGGCTTCACGCAGCAAAGCAAAAATGATCGCAGCACGAGGAGGAGTAATACCTTCTGCCGTAACCGCTGCCACAGTCTCTTCGTAGGAAGCATCAGCCTGTGTGTCGCCAAGCAAGCCTTTTCCCTTTACGAGCTCTAGATCATCGCAAATCTGTCGAAGACGAAGAATCTTCTGCAAGATCCCGACGTAGTTCTTCATCACCTCGTTCTTGTGGGACAGCTCATGAAATTCCGCTTTTGACTCGTTGAAGAATCGATCATAAAGCTCCTGCTCCTGGGCGTCAAACTTCAAGTAACGAAGTTCATCGCGACGTGGGGGGAGGGTCAAGATGCGCTGGCCGTTAGGAGTCTTGCTCTCTTTTGTCCGGCGTAACGTGATGCTCCCCATGATGGTCTGTAACCGGGCGACACCGAGGGGCTGACCATACTTTACAGGAGTACCGATAAATTCTGTCCACGTGGCCTTATCATCGAGAGGGGAAAGCTTCAGGAATTTGATCAAAGCAAACACATCGTCGAGTTTGTTCTGAACCGGTGTCCCAGTCAAGCAAAGCCGCCGATCTGCCATGAGATCACATGAGGCGCGGCATGCGACAGTGTTGAGTTCTTTGATGGAGCTGGTCAGGCAAAGTCAATGAAAAAACGACGGATAACTCTTTGATGAACCAGATACTCACTGTGCCTCATCTAAGATTACTCTAAACCAATGTACACTTTGAAGAGGACTGGTGGCCTCCATTCCATTGGGAGTTGGCCTCTTACGTTTCCCGGTTTTTGTGGCCTTTGCGCGCTTTCCATTTGCCTCGTTGCCAGAATCACTCGCGACGTCGTCTCCTTCCTCGAGGCTGCGAGTTTGCTTCGAATATTCTGTGGCCAGGGTGGAATACGTAGTGATGACCACATCAAAGTCAGCAAGGAAAGTAGGGTCGAGGCGGCGCGCGTTGCCATGATACACATAGACACGGAGAGGGGCGCCTTTCTTCTCCCGTGAGACCGTACTTTTATCGTCCACAGGGTCGGTGTCCATATTCGCACAGTTGGCGAACAAGGATGTTAGGGTGGTCTGTGTGCCAGCGGGATCTGGGCTAGTACAGCCCCCCGATCCCCCTGAGACACGTACGATTCCACCCCAATGCTCGCGAAATTGGTCTTCCCAATTCGCGACAGTGGACAGTGGACAGATAACTAGCGTAGCACGACTCTTGCACTTAATACGGCAAGCCCTAGCATATTGCTCTTCTGCTAGGTCCTGGGCCTTTGCTTCCTTCGCTTTTGCCTTGGCGGCGGATGATGATGATGATGATGGGGTAGAAGGCGACGGCATTCCCCACACACGGCCAGCAAAATGCTCCGCAGTAAGGTCTGAGTCATGATTGACGAATATTGGTGGTTTTGGTGGGACTAGCGGCACGGCCTCAAAAGCCTTTGCGGCCTGAAGAGTCGCAGCGATAAGAGAAACAGAGGTAATGGTCTTGCCTAGACCCATCTTTGAACGCGTGCGTGCATATCAGCGGGTTGAACCTCGGCACGGCTAAGGTCGCACTCACGTCGTCAGCCAAGATGGCACCTCTAGACTCATGAGGCGCTTCAAAGAGCTCTTTCTGGGTCACGAGGTGACACCAAGTCTTCTGACCCGTAATGGGGTTGGGTATAAATTGCCACAAAGTAGGCCGGAGATCGCCTCTGTCAATCTCCTGCTCTCTTTCGAGAAGAAAGGTCAAAGCTTTCTTCTGATGTGGATATAGGAGGGTTCCGATTTCAGGTGCTGAATAAGCAAAACACGGTCAGAGAAGAGACAACAGACGACGCGGAAGATTGGCGCACGAGGTTCCGTCTCGTCGAGCTCTTCACCGCCTCGCAAGTTCTTGAACAATTCATCCACCTGAGCGCGTTGTACCTCAACAGTTTTTCCGGGTGCAGTTGGAGTCGACCATCGGCTGGAAGAACCACCTGGACCGCTGTAGTCAGTGCGCGAACATGTCATGAGGGCTTGTGCATGACCACCTAATGGTGGATTATGAGGGTTATGATAGAGGACGTGAGTAGGAATTAATATGGGGTGCTCAAGCAGGAGGCCAGATTGGCGGAGGAAGTTTCCGACGACCGCAATGTTACCCTTGGGGGTGTATACAAGCACCTCAAGCGGAAGAACCGGAAGCTGTGCAAATTAACTTTACACGAGGGAAAAACTGGGAGTAGTATAGAACGCACATGTCGGCTTCCTCTACGGATCCTCGAGTCCACGCGTATTAGGCCCTTTCCTAGCATTGGCCCGAGCACTGACGCGACCCTCCGCTCGATGACCGCGAAATTTTCTCCAGGAAGTATTTCTCCAAGCGGGGTCCTCTTATTCGGTGTCCTGATGGAAACAGTATCTTCACTACCCGGATTGTGCGACGAGCGCTCATACTGCAGTCTGACGGGACCCCACACTGGCTCGGACCCTGACGGTTCGGAGGGGGATATGTCTAGATATGCTGATGGATACACTATGAGAGCTGTGACGTCTAGACGGCCTATGCAAACAGGTGTTTTTGGTAAGGCGCTCTCGAGTGTAGTATGCTGTGCAGAGGGATACTGTGGTTGTTGAGGCAGACTGGGTGGTAGCGGGAGGGGAGCGGGTGGAGGTGACGGTGAACTAGTCAGGTCGATCACATCATGACTTGACTGTCCTGGCGATGACAGTAGGTTGGAGGGAGTTGAGGTGGCAGGCACTGGCGCGCTGATCATTGATGCGTGAGGTGAGCTCGCAGGCGTGGTGCTTTGTGAATACTGGGATTCCGAATGAGCCAATGGACTAGGTGCAAATGGGCGATGTGGGCTTGCAGGGGGAGAGGAAAATGGAAGGCGTTGGGGCTGGGAGAGAGGATGGAAGAAAGGGGATGGAGGTGAGGGGCCCGGAGGTGGAAGAGAGAGAGATTTGAAAGAGTCGAAACGGTCGCGGGTGGGAATAGGTTGAAAAGAAGGATTTGGAGTGAATTGAGGGGTCGAGGGAGGTTGGGGGAGGGGAGTGTGCTGCATATCGAATGGACGTGCTAGGAAGGGGATACTCGTCTTGTCCATCCCACCTTGCCCGGCTATCTCGGGTGCACGATCCTTACTCCCGCCGGCGAAGCTTAGTCACACACTCCCAGTCATATTCACATCTTATATATACATCGATAGCAATCTGATACATCCGTCCACGAACAAAGTAACACAGCATTCTGATGGATGATCCATGTCCTTGTCAGTACCCCCTTTCACATATAGAAAGCGCTGAAAGAACGCACAATGGTATGGACCCGACGCTCCCATGGCCCAACCCAAGCTAGTGAATGCTTGCCGCGCAGCCTCCTCTTTCGCCACTTGTTTGCTTTTTCCCGTCCCATTGCCCCTCGGTATCCCACCAACTATAGGACAATAATTAAGCCTCTGCGCAACCACCGAAGAAGGGGCTTTGTTTACCAAGACATTCAACATTCCAGGTCAGAGCATGACCAGGTCCCGACTGTGTTGCATTCCATTCGACCTTAAGTCCGCGCTGCGCAGCCATTTGATTGAATGATGCCAGGAGCACCCCTGGTCCAAGCGGGTTACCCGGAAGAGGCGGCGGAGGGGACGCAGGTGGGAGTGGATTGACTTTATTCCCCCCCGTGGACCCGTAGGAATTGGACCCGTAGGAATCGGGCTTGTAGGAAGTCGAGCCTTGGTTCTCGTTCAAGTTGAAATCTGGGTCAACCAATGGCTGAACCCATGTTTTGACGGCAAAATAGCCTTTTTCTACTTGCAAAGCACCCACATACGCATCAAATAAATGTTTTGTCTCCTGTGTATCCCAGTGTCAGTAACGGGTCCATCACCGATCCCAAATCGGCACTCAACAGTCGGCTCATTCAATTCATCGCGAAGGTCAGGGGGGCAATGAACCTTCTCCCGCATCCTGTAATGCGATACCCACTGGTCGTAAGACTCGTCCGACAGCGCTTCCGCTTGCTCTGACTGCGGCATATTGGCATGCATGTGAAAGTGCCGTATGTAAAAGTTGAACATCAGGGGTAGCCATGAGCACTATACCTCCAGTTCCAATGCGCTCAACATCGGTTTCTTCTCAAAGAGCACTTCCGCGATCGCCATGCCCAGCACTTGACGTCCGATGAACGCAAGGCGGTCGGCGTCTCCGAAGTTATCGTTCTGCACCATACTTTTGAGTGATGAGTGAACAAATATCGCGAGTGCGGCCTCGCTTTGCACAGGCGGGAGAGGGGGTAGTGTGGACATCCTTCTCTTGATACCGGGTTGCTTGCAGTATTTCTTGGGTAGCGCAGGATTGAGTGCAGGTAAGGTACTACTGAGAGGCCTTTTAAGGGGTCGGGTGGGTGTTTGGGACGTGTTTGTCCGCTGCGAGTAGGAGTAAGATGGCATTGATATCACTTTCACGCGGTCCCGTGTCTGCGCTCGCTGCGCCGGTGGTGAGGGACCCACCGCCACCGGTCTAGGCTTATCTTATCGCGGATCTGCCCTGTCTCTATATGTGCAATATCTACAAGCTTCTACAAGAAATTATATACTGTGCTATGCTATCAAAGCTCAAGATTAGTAGTCCGTAAGTTGCAGCTCTATTTTCATCTTTGAGTGCCGTAATCAGCTCTGGGACCAAGTCCGCGCTCTTCAACTCTCTTTAGAACATCACGGAGAGCAGCGACAGTGGGAGTTTGCCCTGATCGAGACTCCAGTCGGACGATTGCAGCACGTATACTATCCATGAAGTAATGAGCAAGGATCTCATAAAGTCACTGACCAATAAAAATACCTCTTCGGTCCCTCCGCGGTTATGGGACAATCTTTAACAAGGTGATGCGGCCCTCCGCAAACAAGGCAACACGGATACTTGGCCGTCTTTTGCCTCTTCATTGCGCTATCTGGAGTTTCGGATGGGCGTTTCCGGGGAGCTGGCGTCACAGTTGGCCAACCCTTGGCCGGTACACTGGAAGACCCAACTCCTTCTCGAATGAGAAGACACGGATCGGAAGCGGTTTGCGGACGGGAAGAAGGCGGCTGCGTCGGCAGGACCTTCGAATTGTCGCGATTAACTCCTTTTCTAAAATGCGGATCGGAAGCTGTCTTGGGACGCGAAGAAGATGGCTGCATCGGTAGGTCCTTCGGATTGTGGCATTTAACAGCCTTCGTAGAACCTGACGCCCTACTTTTCACTTTCTCAACGAGTTGGAGGGGTTGGTTGTAGATAAGATGAAGCTGTCCCCGTTTCTTCAGTGTGTCATCTATCATTGCAATCGCATCGCGCTGTACAAAAAAAAGAATGTCACGGGCTAAAAAGCCACGGTGTACTGAGAGAACATACACGTTCTTCGAACGACTCGCCTGACTGTTCGGTGAACAGTAACTGACGGTAATGCGCCAGATTCTCCGAACGGTCAACCATCCCGCAGGTACCCTGATGAACATTCCCGCACATGGCACAGACAGCGACCTTCCGTGAATGAGCAGGCTTGCTGTGCGAAGCAAATGTCGGGCTCGATAGGCTGACGGGATCGGCGGTGGATTGTGGTAGTTTCATTGGCGGTTCGAAGCCTTTCACCACTGAACTTTGCACCGCAGGGACACCGAGTTCAGCGATATCTTGCTTGACCTCATAGCCTGGCGAATCGTCGCTGGAATCCTCTGACTGGCTTAGGTTGGCGTTGACATAGACGTCGGACTCATCCGATACGGCGGATTCAGATTTCTTTCGCTTCTTTCCTTGAGGTTTGCCTTTGGTGGTTGGTGAGTCCAAAAAGTCTAATTTCTGCTATGTGGACGCGAGTGAATTATTAGGGGCTGAGGACACAACCGACTGTATGTACCTGATTTTCAGCAGCAATTGCGGCTTTCCGACGGACGCCGCGTCCAGTACGCTCTGCTGCTTTCGTCTGGGTCTGCTCCTTCGCAATAACTTCCAAAGCATGTGCCCAAGAATCAGTGGCCGCTGTATGCTCAAGTGCCTGATCTTCCAACTCCTCTAGCGCATTGTTGTCTGCGGTCCATACTTTTGCAAACGAGAAAGCCTGTCCAGGATCTTCGCCAGTCTCCTCGGGTGGCGTTTCCTCCGTCTCGGTCTTTTCGATTAACTTGTCAAGATCCTGGTCCGAATCTGAAGATCATTAGTAGGGGACCTTACAAGCCGGTTATTTAAAGCGCACAAGTAATATCACGAGCGGCCGCCGTCTCATCTAACAACGCTAAAGCTCCATATGTCAAGATAGATCGGACATCGCTGCCACCTTCCTCATCGTCCATCTTTTGGACGATGACGTGATCGAGAACCAGTTTTTTCTTCCCGGTTTGAATAATGCGCTCTATCAATTACAATGAGCAAGTAACTGGACAATGGGACCACCTTGGTGCACACCTTCGGCCGTATCTTTAGCCATCAATTTGAACACTAAGCACGGCTTCGTTTGGCCATAGCGGTGGGCTCGAGCGATTGCCTAGACGTAATGAGAATGAACAGATAGATAAAAGGTAGGAGGATCGTACTTGAAGGTCCTGGCAATGATGAATATACGTGTAACATACGGGGAAATGCAAGAGCGTACCTGATGGGGATTGAAATCAGGATCAAAGATAATGACTGTGTCTGCGCTCCACAAGTTGATTCCAACACCACCAGCTCGCGTGGAGAGAAGATAGATGAAGATTTCTGATCCCTGACGATTGAACTCATCCATGCCCTTCTGTCTTTCTGATTGCTTCGTGTTTCCGTCCTTGCATACGGTAAGTGGAGGATGAATGCCATATACGTGTTTCACTCACTAGGCGTAAGTACTGAATTCCCTCACCCACTAAGAAGTCTTCGATGATGTCCAGGGCAATAACAAACTGCGTAGGTTGCATCGGTAATAAGATCGCTTCGGTGAGAGATTATACATACTTGACTGAATAGTAGGACTCGATGACCCCTGGCCTTGAGTTTAGGGAGAAGACCTTGGAGGAGACGCAACTTAGCACTGCCAGCTATGAGCCTGGAATGAGCCTCAAGCGGGCCTAATCCTTTCGGCTCGATGTCATGGGAAACAAGGTATGGATGCTGTATGCACCTGTGGAGATCGTAGAGGTTGTAATCTGAAAAGATGGAATACGTACTTCCGAAGTTCCATGAGGATATTATTCATGCTACCTGTCCTCAGCTTCTTCGAAGCACTTTCGGCATTTTTAAATATGGATGTTAGTGTCTTCAGGATCTCGATATTCTTCCCTGCAGAAAACATTGGTACTTAGTGTCAAATGAGGTGATATACGCAAAAACTTCACACACCGAGCACGGACTTATATACCTCCTTCTGTAATGGTGTCAGGGATACTGGTACGATGACCTCATTCTACGAACCAAGAGTCAGACGTGCTTTCGTATTGTGCCAATAGCAAACCTTAGGGGGAAGTTGTAAGACTTGACCCTTAAGGCGTCGAAGAAAGTACGGGCGAAGCCTATTGTGGAGCTCTTTCACGAGGTCCTCAGTCAACTCTTGATGGTCTTTTTCGAGTTGTTCGAGGTCATCCCACTCATTCGGATCAAGGAAGTTCATGAGATTGAATAGTTCCCGAATGTTGTTGTTTAGTGGGGTCTGGGATCATACATAAGAAATGCATAAACAACATTTTCGAGACGGAATACTTACGCCAGTCATAATGACCCGATGTGATACTTTAAGCTCGTTAAGCTTCTTAAACAAGAGTCCGTGGTCGTTCTTGACTAACGGAATCATAAATGATTAGCCACTACTTGAAGCAAAAAGTAAATTACTTACGCCGCTGCCCTTCGTCGACGATCAGTACCTCCCATCTTGGAATACTCTTTATCACTGTGTTAAAATCCTTGGAAGTGATAGTATCATATGTAGTGATGAGGACGTGGAACTTTGAGCCAGTTGTTCCTTGTATCTTTGTCGGGTGCCTTAGTTCATATCGTTTTATAACCTCGCGGGACTTGGCTTCCCCGTAAAAAGGGACAGCGCGGACACCGGGTGCCCATGACGAAAATTCTCTTGACCAGTTAGTTATCGTCGAATGGGGAACAACAACTAGAACAGGGGCCGCGTCAAATTCCTTAATGATATTTCCAATAAAGGCGACAATTTGAACAGTTTTCCCCTGGCAGACATGGATCAGCAGTTGCGATTGAAGACGAGCTGGGCGTACCAGTCCCATCTCATCCGCAAGAATACACGGCTGGTGATTCCACCAGTTGTCGCAAAGCCAATAGAGACCCTCAATCTACAAAAGTTCAGCGTCTCAGGAAAACGGGAGCCGTTCGCGGAAGGCCTAACTTACCTGGAAGGGCATGAGCTTGAGGCGTTCTTGTTGGCCTAGATCCGGCTGTTGGTCTTTTTCCGAGGCATATTTTTGCCGAAATTCATTCTTTCGGCGTCTTTCGAAAGCCTCGATTTCCTTCTTGTTGCGGAGCTTTATGTGAATCCTCCGAGAATCCAGAAAGCGCTCGAACGCTACTTTGAATGCCAAATATCCTGGCTCATCCTGGCGGGGTGGAGAGTCCCATGTAGCTATAATATCGGTGTCATGTTAGAACCCAACTCGCAAGCGCTAGTGGTGCTTACCTTCATCATACCCGAGGTCATCCCATTTAATGAATGCCCACACGACACGGTCAATGTCATCGACAGAGAGCTCGTCCTCCTTGTCGTCCTCCCACTGATCCACAGTTCTTGTGTTCTGTGCTGATGGTACTTCACCTGATTCAAACGCTTCGTCCCGTTCCTTCTGAGCGTCGGACGTAGGGGCAGGATCTGCAGACGCCATGATCTCCTTCCGAGTCACCCTTCTCTTGTTCGCTTTCGGCCGTTGATCAGGGGGAGACCACATTAAAACATCCAGCACACGATCAACTGTCTTCCAAGCTGGGGGAATGCGCCGCTCGGCGTCAAGGGAGGGTAAGAGCGCAACACTCTCTGGGGAACCACCGCCCTTTGGTCGCGGTTCATCTGATTCCTTATTTGGCCTGCCGATCCCCCCTTCTGAAGCTGCGTTTGCAATCTGATCTTCCCGAACGGCATGTTCCAGAAGCTCAACCTTTGGCCCATGTAGAAGGAAATTGCGCAGGAGTCCTGAATGGATGGAAGCTAGCCAGCCGTGGGGTACCCATTGTACTCGACGATAACTCCGGTCTTGCCATTTAACGAGGTACTCGCGGGGCAAGTGCATTTTAGGACTGATCGACTCGCCATGCGGTAATTCTGGCTGTGATGCGTTCGCCGGGTATGGACGCCAGGCCAGGATCTTTTCCACGCGGTATAAGAAGGATACGCAGTCTGCACACAACCAGTCTTGATCGCGCTGATAATATTCAGCAGTGGCTTCAACGTCGACTTCTTCGGCAGAATCCTTCATTAATCGATCAGAAGGGAGGTGCGCATAGTGCGCCAGCCGCTTGCAGAGTTTGCAGCGGAACAAAAGTTCCTTAGAAGGCATCGCGAGGTTGTTATATTGGCCCCCGATCGGAGGACTATGCTTTGAAAGGGCATCTGTCCCGTTGGGTAACGCAGGCTCTCCGCCAGTGACAGTCACGGAACCCGAACGGGGAATCTCGTCCTCAGATTTCTGAGGGCCTAATGACTCGGGTTCGAGAGCGACATTCTTGCAGCCCATGCAAATACCGCCCTTTGAGCACATGGAACAAATAAACTCCGTCGTCTGGTGAGATTCAAGACCAGGCCGCTTCGGAGGAAGACGCGTTAGGGAATCCATGTTCTTGCTGCCATCAGTGGCTATGAGCGTCGTATCCACGGCATTTTCCCCACGCGCTGCGTTCAGGGCTGTAAGGTCTCGCGCTTGAACGGCTTTGAGTATTTCGTCACGCTGAGTGCCGGCGAGACATCGCCAATGTGCGGCAAGAGGGCATTTTAAGCTGGGGCGACGTGTTAGTTTGCATGACTCTAGGGCATGAGAAATCAGTCTTGCCATTGAACCCATCCACCCAAGCTGGCTAACTTGTCTTCATCGCCGCTGTCCTCTTCAAACTCATCTTTAGGCTTTCGTTTAACTTTGCCCCTCTTTCTCTGCTGTTCGAGTAGAATATGCGTCGGCTTACGCTGACACCTTTCGCACGTGTGCCTGTGTGCAGAGAGAGGACCATTCTCAAGCTCGTCGTATTCTAAGTCAGCGATGCTGCGGATGTGCCCGTAGGCAGCACGGGAAGCTTTTCCACGCTTGGGAATGTTGATCTTGCCCTTCGACCGAGAATTACGAACGGGAACGTACTCATCAGAGAACGAGTCCGATTCGCCATCTTCGTAGTCACGATCCATTTTATTACCTCCGCGTGAGTTACGGATGCGATTGGACCTCCGAGTACGGCCCACGCCATCTCGAGCATTCGTTTCTGAGCTTTCGCTCTCGCTGAGAATGCGCGTGTAGGAACGTAACTTCTTAGGACTGAAAGGAAGGTCGGAGCGTCCCTGACGACCTTTGATAGCTGGCCGCTTTCTACCTCTCGGAGGTGACGATGATGCCAAACTCCAAATGTCGTCGTCGTCAGATAGCTCGCCGACATCGTCCCCTTCTGCGACGTCGCCCTCCCACTCTTCTTCCGAGAATGATCCGACAGAGAGAGTCTGTTGCTTAGAAAGCCTATGTAGCTTTCTACGCTGCTCCATGGATATCCTGATGAAGACTTTGGGACGAGAGTCGGGATGGACATTCGAAGCAGAAGGGTCGAACGCGGGAAGTGCAGCGGTCTTCTTCCTGTACTCTAGTGGCAACAGTAGGAATGATTCGCTTTTTAGGTGTGAATGGGGGCGGAACGGCGATTTGCTCACTGTACTCGGAGACAGAATAAGGGAATGCCTCTGCGAAGGCAAACGCTTCAAACTGTATCATGTAAATTTAGATGGGAGAGTATCTATCACCGGCAAGCCTAGGCACATACAACAGCACACTTACTCTATGCGCTATGCCGTCGGCATTCTCTACATAATACCAAAGGGTGGTGTCGTCACGATACTCTCCAATGATAACACGATCCGATAGCGGAAGACCATAGTCAAAATCCTGTGGGAGATCGCGATTTAAAACAGCTTTATATTTGACGCGTTCTTCGGGGGCCAAGTGAGGGAGCTCGATGTAGGCTGGTCTACGGGTATCTGGGGCAATGAATACGTCGCCAGATGACACAGACTCCGATGCAGTGTCACTCTCTACAGTCAAGGGACTTAACCCCTGAGATTCCGGGGTGGACATAAAGAGTAGTGGCCCTTGACAAAGGTGAGGACAAAGAACGCGTGGAGGTAGTCGCGTTGATTTTATTACATATTACATAATAGTGAGCGCGCTGAGTGATTCGACAAGTGACGCAACGGCTGCTCAAAGCGCCTCAGAATGTCTCGACAACCACCTCCTTTCCCATCAAAACCCCCAGCTTTTACTGGCATCGAATCGTCCCAGTATCGATCCTCTGCAATAAAACCTTTGCAGATAAACCGTCTCCCTAGACCGAGCAATGCATCCCTGGTCTCAAACGGCTCTCCCACAGGACCCTTCGTCCCCAGAGATCCGACCTTCGGGTAAACAGGGCGCCAGACTACCCTGTCTTCGACGACACCCTCCAGGAACGTGCTTCGAGGGACCGCACAGATAGTTCGAGTACTACAAGATCAGATATGTCTGGCCCCAATGTGTACCGTACCGTCAACGGGAATCCATCAAGCCCTAGATCGAGACGGCCAGCCAGATCTGGAACTGAGGAGTCTGAAATATCGTCTCCAGCATCTCTCACTGCCGTTATGTCTGCTTTCCAGAGCGGTCCGCGCAAGAAGGCCATAAGGGCTCAGGGCGACAATCAATGGGATGAGCGCCAGCAAGCCGTCGAAGCAGAAAATGCTACCCAAGAACGAATTAGACGTAGGATGCCCGGGCGCCAACAAACCGGTGCATCCAAGACTGGTGACATCGACGGTGCGCAATAGAACTTTGGATGATTACTTGCTGATTCCCCTGCTCAGCCGTGTTAGACCGAATAAAGGATGACTGGGAGTTCGTGATCGATCCGGAAGTATGATTCAGATTTTTCACAGTGAATATGTAATGATGTATATCTTTTCCAGTTCAACCCCGTCGATCTAGCTCTCCAAATTCTTGATGATTCATCAACGGGGAAAGACATAGAATCATTTCGCAGGACGAAACGTATGCTCTCTGCAGCGCTCAAAGGCTCTGTGGACAGTATGTCACATCGCCTGCCTGTTTAACGATGTGCTAAATTCTTACAGAGCATTTCCAGGCATTTGCTGCTGCCCTTCCGCACCACGCTTCTTTGCTTAGTCTCCTTGGAGATACCCAGACGCAGATAAAGAACGCAAGGACAGTCCTTCAAGAATCTAAAGACGCATTGGGTAATAAACGTGCTGATCTCGTCCAAATGTGGTCAAGAGGGCAGACGTTGGAAGAGATGCTACGAATTCTTGACCAAATGTGAGTTTACGTCCACGTCCACGTCCCGGAACTGCTGCTCAAATGATGTCAGCGAGCGCCTCAGACTGGTTCCTGATGTACTAGAGAGTTTGATATCTGAGAAGCGCTTATTGCAGGCAGCGATTCTGCTTGTACGAAGCCTAAAGACGATTAAAAAGCAAGATATGCTCGATATTGGCGCTGTCGCCGACCTTCGCGCCTACCTCATTGGGCAGGAGTCTGTCCGTGCAATCTCTTTTTGTTCTGCCAACGTGCCTAGCATCACTAACCATTACGTTCAGGCTTTGAGGGATATTCTAATCGATGAGCTGCATAATCACCTTTATTTGAAGTCTTTCTGGTGCGAGAACCGCTGGGTCGCTTACGTCGTTGGTCAGCAGTCAAGTGAGTCATTAGGATGCACGCCTTGCTTGTTTGACCGTTCTTGTTAGTACCAAGAGTCGAGTTTGAAGATGAACCGCTGTCTTCGAACGATTCTGCTCAACATCCCGACTCACCAAGCTCTCCGACTGCGAGAACTTCCTATGGTCAACACTCAAGGTTATCCCGATACCTTCAGGATCTTTCGCTCCGTCCTAATGACCCTCCCGGCGATGTTGACGACGGGGGCTCAGCATCGGGACAAGGCACATCAGGAACTCCCTTATACTCCAACTCCGGTGGACCTTCGACAGCCGCTTCCTTCTCGTCTCTGTCCAATTTAGCCACTGCAGGTCCGAGTCAAAACCAACGAAACCCAGAAGCAGATTCTTTTGTTTATATCGAGACATTACTGGAGTCTCTCTCTGTTCTTGGGAAACTTGGCGGTGTCCTTGATATTGTTGCTCAGCGACTCCCCAGTGAAATCTTTGCACTTGTTGATGGCACCGTGGATGAGGTCAGCGAACGAGCTGAATATGGTCGCCGAACATCGTCGTTATTTGGGATTAATGCAGGCTCTAAAGATAGTTCCACATATGTCGTCACATCGAAGCATGCTGTTACTGGCGCTCTCCCGATGAACATACCGACCTCACTTGTAGATGCAACTCGAGCCAGGCACGGCCTACAGATCAGCCCGCTACAATTACGCCTCACTGCTCTCGAATCATCCACAAAACATGCCGACCACGAAATTTTACGAGATCTATTCTGGACATTGTATTCTAAACTAGACGCTGTCATGCAGGGGTTGCGAGTAGTATACGAGGTGGCAAACAGGATTGGATCGGTCAGTCGGATCGATGTCTGTTCGTGCGACAATTTACTACAACATTTTTACCCAGAGGCGAGACTTCAAAGATTCTTCGGGGACGAGGCCTGGCACTTTGTTCCCGCTATCCGAGATTTGGACGCCTGTGCAGGCTGAGGTACGCCAAGGTAGATATCGTGTTATAATCTAATAACGGAATTGTTAGGTCCGAACATTGGTAAACGACTACCTTACTGACGAGGAACAAGGTGTCTTGTCCGGTCGCAATCCAATATCATCAATAAATGATGTCTTGCGAGAGGGAAGGTTCTTGCGAGATAAATCAAAGGTTTGTGCATTACCTCTGTAACTCGTGGCCATATCAGGATAATCTCTTTGTAGCACGTGTTCAGGTTCGCAGATACCAATCCCAAACTCATTACCAAGTCTTTACGCGAACATGAAGATGAACTCAACCGTGTTCTCAAAGACACCGTCCCTGGCCTTGTACAGGGTTCTTCGGAAACGGCCGTACAAGCCACCTTGGTTACTGTAGGTACGGACGAACGTCTGCTCGGCACAGATCAACACCACCGCCTCCTTGTCAAACCCGACGCATTTCATATAAGCGTTCTCTTTCAACCCACGCTAGCCTTCATCGATCGCGTGACCGGGATCCTTCCATCTGGATTCGAGGCCGCACGAGCATCAAGTGCAGTTTTGGACGAGTTCATCTTGAGGGTTTACCTACCACAACTGGAGGAGAAGGTTTCTCTTCTGTTTCACCAAGCCACAACCGGTAAGATACTGGACTTGAGTACGCTTAGTGGAAACTTACCTCATGAAAGGACCTGAGGCTTTCATCCCCGATGCTGCCTCTAATTTGCTTTCGACAGAGCCTTTAGTGAACGTGAGTGTCGGGGTTACGCTGTGATTTGCTAGCAATGCCATTGACTGTCGCACAGGCAAGCACAACAATGATGGCTCTCATCAACTCTTTATGCGCAATGCTTAGGACAACACCGTTCCATAGGGAGAATTACGCTCGTCTAATTCTCACGGTCATTATTCAATTTTATCAGCGCTGCAGTGATCGCTTTCAAACCTTAATAACGCCTCAAGAAGCGAGTAGTGACCAGGACCCTCGTGTTGCACTTGGGGCACAGTGGGCACAAATCCCGGAAATGGCTGCTTGTCTAAGCGACTTATATCACGCTTTGGTACATATAAGAACAAATTTGGTATGAAATCACCTGACTGGTTCTGATTCAGGGAGCTGTCATGAACAAGAGCGAACTACACCAGCGAGAGCGCGATGCCGAGGTTCGACTTACTGGGGACAGGCCAATTGAGAAAGAAGACCTCATTAGCCCCATGAGAAATGTCTCCGCGCTCTGTAATTTGTATCGAAGTGTGGTATGTCTATACATTCTCTTTCTCTACATTGCGTTGAATGAATGCTTATGATGTTATCAAGTCATGGTTTACGACTGGACTCAAGCAGTTGAAGGCTGTGCCTGAAGATAGCTTGTCCCCAACTTCTGGGCTCCCGATGGAACCTACCAGCGCTATGAGCCCTTTCACGCCAGCTCTACCCTCGTTTATGCCCTTAAATCCCGACGAGCAGCTCCAACTTCCTCTTTCAAAAGAAATGGCATTGTATGTTACACTAAATTTACAACACAATTGATCAAGGGTTCTTACTGAATATCATAGGCGATTTCATGCACTGCTCAAGACATACGAACAATTATTGGAGTTAATTATACATACCATACGAATAGACGTCCGATGCCGTGTGGCACATTATCTCAACCTTGCCATGCATCACGTGAGCTTTAAGCTATCCCCTTTTACCGAATCCTGATCGCAGTCGCAGGGTAACTATAGCATCGACCGAGAAATTGGTGAACCAGACCCACACACAATAGATCTCAATTCCGAGTTAGGGGAGTATCACGATATTGTTTCCACCACTCTCCCTCCTCA
Organism: Russula griseocarnosa; assembly: GCA_022884055.1. Taxonomy (NCBI): domain Eukaryota; kingdom Fungi; phylum Basidiomycota; class Agaricomycetes; order Russulales; family Russulaceae; genus Russula; species Russula griseocarnosa. The sequence continues at coordinate 191,257 of JAGKRU010000012.1, forward strand.
GGAACAAAAGTGAGTCATATAATGGTAGCGTGATGTCCTCTAAGCGCGCTCGTCAGATTCGTCTTCCACGGAGTCGGGTTCCTCATCGATGACCTTCTCATTCACTATGCTCGCCATATTGGCATCGTAAATTCCTTAGGCATGAAGAAGATAAGCCGTAACATGCTTGCTCTTCAACAATGTGTGAAGACTATTGTACACGACGCGCGTGATGGGGAGCTTCTTCGGGCTAAGCAATACTACTCGCTCTTCTCCCTCAGTCCTCCAGTATGTCGACACCCGCTCATCGTCATGGCTTCCCCATCTGACTCCGATTGTGCTAGGGTATGCTTGCGTTGATTCGGAAACAGCAGACTTTCACGTTCGATCAGTATGAAGTGATGCTTAACCTCCAATGCGGCGTTGACCAGAGCCGAAAGGATCGCTCTGGGGCCCAGGCGATGGACGAAAACTATGGGATGTATATTATTGATCTGCACGGACTTGAGCTGGAGACTCAGAAGGACACTAACGCCTAACGATATCTCCACGACCCTGTTACGATCACTCGACATATACCGACATATACTTATTCGACTTTGCATGATAGTAACGAGGGTGATTAAGTACTCGCTTGGCCGCCAAATTCTCATGATCGTACAGTACGTGATCTCATGAACCACGTATATAACTTGATACGTATCTATTTGCACATGACTCGACGGCAAAACTCCATCCGGTGGTTTAGAGGCGCTCCTGTTTTACTACAGATCAATACTCAAATTTCTAATGGCCACTATATGACAATACCACTTCAATTGCGGCGGAAACGAATAAAGTGTGCGATGAACTAATGAGCGGACAAGGTCCCATTTTCCCGTTTGAACCATGCCAGGTCGACAGTATCCAGTTCTTGGGAATGTACTGTCTCTTGCCGTACGTACGGCGATAAAGCGGTGGGGGCTAACGCTACGTCATACTTACCCATTGGGTAGCCGTTGGAGCTGGTCACGGATTCACCAGGCACATACGAATATGTAAGGACTGGAATACGGCCAAGAAGATCCCTATATCGTCGGCGAAGAAACCTGTTCGGCAGCAATCGTCGGTCGGAGGTGGAAGTTTGTGGATGGGGGAGGTATATCTGATCAATCCTGCGAGGGGCTGGAGGCTTTTCGGAAGCTGGGCCGGCAAGCGACTTGACTTCGTCTAACTGTCCTACAGTTTGTGTGCCAACACCTCGAATCCTGGCACCGAGAAGGGCATCCTCTTGGGAGGAAGTCTCCTGTGCTCCCTGTTGTTTCACTGAGACCTCGAGTGGAGGGTACAGCCGTTTCCACTGGTAGGAGAAATAGCGCCAGCGGATGTTGACTTCTCGACGTTTGCTGAATGGTCCAAAGAGACGAGCATCCTCGGAAGATGGACCTGCCCTCGGCGGTAAAGTTGGTGGCGAACGAAGATGAGACTGTCTGGGGGTCTTCCCAGATGGGCGAGTATAAGGAGATAGGAGCAACGCCGTAAGCTCAGGACCGTATATAGGTGGACGCGAGCGCTCCACGGATGGTATGATTCGAGGGGGGGCTGGTGCGGCAGGGTGAGAGAGTAAAGGCTATGAGAGTTTAGCAGGGTGTCATATGGACACGAAATAACGCAGCGTACCGTCAAAATACTCCACTTGAGCAGTCCTTTACGGCCATATGCCAGATCCAACACATGAGCAAAGGCGTGTCTGTCGCCATTATTGGCGAGGGTGAGCTTGGAGAGTTCCTACTGAGAAGTTAGAAACAGCACTGGGAGCCAGACAGAATCAAATCGTCACCTTTCGCAGACGTTTGAGGGTTGTCTGTCGTGGCTTATTCTTGCGGGTGTCGTCTAGTGCAGATTTGATGTCGGCGGATAGTTTGAGGCGGAAAAATTGTCTGCCAAAGGTTACAAATCATAGAGGGGAATGATTGTTAAAAGAAATACCGGAGGTATTCGTGGGGTAGAAGCCTTGTCTGTCTCCGAAGAGACCTATAGAGTGCAAAAATGCTTGGCTTAGAAACCGTGGTAAGCCATCTTTTCATGTGGGTAGGCGGAACGGAAAGACGCTTCAGCGCTTCCCGAGACTTTGCTACAGTACGTCATACAAATACAGATGTTCATTATGCATCACTGGTACGCTACATAACATTTCTAATCGTAACCCTTCCCACTTCTCTGCTTCGTCCGTTTCATCTTCTTATGGTCTTTTTTCCCCGGAGGTCGTCCGCCCGCGTCGGCCATCTCTGTCCTAATTTGTACACCTTGTCTTGCAAGAGGTGTTCCGTCATTCGCAACTGAAACATGGTGAGGGTACAAAATGGGGCGAGAGACACTTTGCACCCTCCCCCCTGCACCCTTGGTAAAGGGACGTGCAGCTAGGCCTGTAGTTTCATCAAAAAAGAGTCTATCCAGAGACTGAGACTTTTGGCTGTGACTCGGTGGTGGTTGAAGATCAGATGGGTCACTAGTATTTCCATCAAAAGGGTATGCATCGCCGTTCTCGTCAATCCGGGTGTTTCGGCCACGTTTCTTTCTAGCAACGCGCCGGAGGGCAAGCTTCTGGGCTCCACGATTGAACTCATGCGCAGAATAATTGGGAGGGGGGTGGCAGAATAAGAGCTTCGCATTCACGTAATCTTTGAGGATATAACGTGCGGCACGAGCTTCGTCGGGGTTGCCATGTCCAGTACGTGTGAACCCACGAGCAACTGGTCAAAAATCGTCAGTATTGCTTCGGAATATAGATGTCACAACCAACCGGCGTAAGAAATAAGAAGGTCTTCAGCATGCAGAGAACCGTCCCCACCCTCTTCCGAACTCAAAGGGTCGATTTTTATCCCATACATCCCCTCGAGCACTCCTTTCGGGATTCGTCTGACCACTAGCGATATAGGGCCGACATGTTCGCGAAGCTGATCAATAGGCAAAACACCGTCACAAACGAGATCGGCCTTGGTTGTTGCAAACTGCGGGAACACCAGTCCAGGGCAGTCGCAAAGTACTATCTTATCGGAAAGATTGATCGTTTGAAAGTGTTTCGTCTTGCCAGGTGTGGATGAAACTGACACCTTTTTCTCCCCAAGCAAGGAATTAATCGTACTCGACTTTCCAACGTTTGGGTATCCCACGAGACCAACGACGAGTTTCTCATGGTGATTTCCTGAAGAACCGAGGAACTCTACGTCGCGCGTTATACTGGGAACTATACCATTATCCACTGAGCAAGACTCACCCGACAAGTCCGGCGCGGATGCAATAAACAGATCTTCTAGTTCGAGGACAGAGAGTACTTTGGCTCGGGCATCTTCGGTTTCCTCGTCAGAGTCCAGGTCCAGGTCTTCATCGGAACTTCCCGTTTGAATGGGATCATCTGATCCGGATGAGGTGGTAGAACTCATATCCGCATCCAGTATGCTCTCCTCTACATCTGCTTCCCCGCCCTCTTGATTCGCTTCAGTCGCCCCGTCACGTGCTTCTCGCAGTATTTCTTGTCTGGCAGTGGCATTAGTCGCGGAGTAAAAGGCATAGCGAATGCCTTGTGAGTCAAAGTAGTCCGCCCAGATACGTCTGGCAACTGCATAGTCAGTACCGAACGACTACAGCATCAGCACCACTCGAGTCTGACCTTTGCTCGGCCGTGAGAAGGTCAGCTTTGTTGATGAGCAGTAAATTTTTGCGTTTTCCCTTCCCCGTTCCTTGTTCTCCCTCCGTACCCTCTACATCCTGGACATATACCTCGAGGTCTTCACACCGAAACTTCAGAGGATTCCGAGCATCCACAATTTGTACAATCAGGTGGGAGCGTTCAATGACTCGCCATAGCTGCCTCCATACTTCGAGGTTGCGTTCGAAAGGTGTCAGCAAGAACTTGTCTCGATCCTGCAACCTGCGGAAAACGCCATCAGGAAGATGGCGAACATAACAAGTGTGATACCAGAGCCGTACGTACTGTGCGAGACCTCCCCGCCACTGGAGGAATGCGTCCTTTTCTTGACGTTCCAATTGTGCCCGGCTTATAGATTTGGTCCACGGCGGTCTTCTGGGGACCCGTAGACGTTGCTTATTCTCGCTATGCCTCCTTAGGGTGGATTTTTCTTCTTCTTCTGAAAGTAGATGTGGATTCTGAAATGCCTTTGCAGAGGATTGAATAATCTTCACGTTTCGACGCTCTAGCGATGCGATATGAACAAGAGAGATGTCGTGGAGGTAAGCGTGTTTACCGGCAGTAAATTCTGTGCCTGCCAATTGTGCAGTATTCAAGAATGCGTCTAGATCTCCTTCCTGGGTGACAGATCGCAAACGGGAGGATGGATCTATGTCGGTTGTGTACTAATAAACAAAGTTGGGATACCTCGATGGATACACGACCGCTACGTACCAAGCTGGACCCCTCGGTCTGACGAGCATCTTTGGCCCTACGATTAATGATCGCCCTTCCTAGTCCGCTAGGGTTCGGATTCTTCGCCTTTGGGGCCTTCGAACGGTTAAAAAAAAATCCGAAAGCCAAAATTACTGCGTACCATGATTGAAAGAATAGAATAATCGCAATGATGCGGCGAACGGCGCTGTGCCGGGCCGGTGTTCAGTTCTGATTTTGAGATCGATCGTTGGCATGCAATGTGATGTGATGTTGTTCGTGGGTACAGGGGCTACCACTTTCTCTATCCCTTCCACGACACTCTCACAAATTAAAATGCCTGACAAAACCTACCGTATTTGGTACCTTGTCGAAGGAGACACCAACCCCTTTACTGTCATTTCCTTGCCAACAATAAGTATTAGCGAGTTGAAAGATATGATCTGGGAAAAGGGCAAGCACGGCGTGTTTAATCGTATTGATGCGAAAGAGCTGGCACTTTGGAAGGTGAGGACGACGTTGGTAGTGATTCAATCCAACATTATGGGTGACACCTTTTTAGTCCACGAAGGATATTACTGTCAACCCTTCCATAACACTTGTTGAGCGCATTAGAAACCAGTTTCCGAGACCGGAAATTTCGCAATTTGCTGAAGTGTTGGATCCAGTTGATCCAGTGGCTGAGGTATGGCCCGAGCCACCTAAACCCAAATACCTACACATTATTGTGAAACTTCCTTCTGGTGAGCGTTGTGTGCATTTGGTCAGCCAGACTTCACTGACCGTGTTTCGATTGTCTTCAACCTCCTTTCTCACTTCACTGCATCTCTCCTCGCTGCCTTTCTGACAATGTCTTCGTCTTTTATTGCGACTATCATGCGTCTTTGATTTAGATTGCGCTGCGTCCAGAAGACCTTTTGCGGAAACGCGTGACCTTTGGCCCGCGATCACTATAAAAGTGACCGCTCAAGGAGACTTTGGTAGGCAGGCCGCCGTCGAGCGTAACGGGATATTTGAACACTGTGGTTCTGAACCGGACTTTGTTACGGATTTCAGAGCCAAACTGAGGCAGCGGCGTTGGATTGAGTCTAATACAGTATGCCTTTTTTTTAATCACATACCACTCTAGTCGTTGAAAATTGTCACAGAACCCTGCGGTTCTGCTTCTCAAGGATGAACTTCATGAGTTTGACAACTACTTTCAAGACGCACCCACGGGCGTCAGACAAGGAGACCGTGTCTCCAGCAAAAATCTATTGTGGCATCTTTCAGGCGCTTTTTTACACCATTGGGAGGGTGACAATGTCATCAAAGAGGATAGTGTCTGGTGGATCTTTATCGAGTTGGGGTGGTACTTCCATTCGGTTCTCGGTTCAAGGGAAAGGCACGCAGTGTGGGTTTGCTATTGTTCTATTATTTGCTCTGGAGGTTACATTTGTTGCAGTTGTGGCGAGTGGCCGTTCAAGCTTATTGTCTCCACCGAATCCGGGCAGGGGCCGCAGGACACATATCATTACACCCCACGAAGCGATTTTCATGTTTCCGTTGATGGATTGGTGTATCTTTTGGTTGAAGTTCAGTCAGACGGAAATCAAGGCGACCGGTATCGGATGCTTCTTCAGGCTGCATGTGCGGCCCGACTTGGGCGCATGTCCTATAATGATCCCTTCGTTGTCGTGGCATTGTATATCGAGAACTCTGGTAGGGTGACACAATACTTTCTTTTTCAACCTGATGGTGCTAATCCTAGGGTATGCACATTTGAATCCAAACGGTTCTGCGTTTTCTCATTAGTTTTTCTAGGTCTCCTATGTCTCGTGTACCCAAAACTGGACGCAACCGTCTAAGTTGTTCACTGCTATATTCGAAATTTACAACCTGGTATCGATGATACAAAGTGACAGACATGAGCCTGGAAGCATCCAGGAACGCATCATGTTACTCAGTAACGACCTCGAAGAATTTCAAGCATACACTCATGTCGAAAATGACTCATGGTGAGACCGGCGGAGACGCTACTGAGTCACCTAAGCGATTTCCAGCAAGTTGCGGGGGCCAAGGGGCAATACCGCAATGGCTCGCAGCGTAGCGAGCACGTCTAGCACGATCGCCAGGTTGTCAATGCATTCACTCAGGCAGGGTATACGTTGGAGTAGAACGATTAAGACGAGGATGGCTAAGTGTGAATAGGCCGGTGTACAGTCACACAAAGTATTTACACAACATGAATTTGTGTGTAACTCTTGACACATTGAACATTAGCTTTAAACCAAAGTATACCATTTGCGAGTGCGTGCTATCGAGGAACATCCTGATTGCGACGGCTGGAGCTCGCGTATCAGTGAAGCTGGCGCCGCACCGGGTATGCAACTCACCATCCTCGACCTTCTGCCTCTCTTTCTCTGTCCTGTGGAATTAATGCCTGGATCACTCGGCCTTGCCTGGGACCCGCGCCGTCCCCACCATTCTTCAGCGATGTTGCCCACGAGCAGGCCACGTGTCAGGACGTCCGCCTCGACGATCAGATTCATGGCCAAGTCGTAAGTCCTTGATACGGGAGACGGTGGCATATTCGGGATAGACAAGCCAGCCCTGTACGAGAGCAATGCCTACGCTCGCGAAGAAGGCGAGCTCCCCATCTAGCGTGGCAGGGCGGAACGTGATGGAGGTGAAGATGACGTTCGCGCCCGGTTAGATGCTAATTACGTTGCTTATAGCTGCACAACTTAGAGTGCATTCTTTCACGCTTTGCGTCAGCGTCTCCAACAAACCCAACTTCCCAAAGCCCTCTGCCTGGGCATTTGCGGTCTGTGCCCTCGCAGCAATCGTGCCAATGTCGTCTTGTACACTCTTGAATGAGATGAGTCGGCGAAGCAACTGAGCGGACTCCAGTGCAAGTAATTCAAAGTTATGATCCCGCGCCTGCCCTCATGGGCAATCCGGGAGGGTAGGAGCATGTTGTGATATAGGACCGCTTGACATCGTGGCCTTTGCCATCTATATGGAGGTGGCGTGTGTACATTCAGTACATTCAGTATATGGAGAGGCTGAGTCAGTCTAGGCATAAACACGCCAACTGGTCCGAGTCTGAGTCCGGGAGTGGATGATGTAAGGTGATCAAAAAATGGGCTCAAACCGGACCTTGAGCTAGCCTCGTAACTGGCTCTCGGAAACCCTCGATAGATAGTATCCCTCTCGCTGAGCGCTGAGAACGGTTATGTTTATGGTTTACTGAACTTGTGTCGCGGATGCATCTATCCATCTTACACCCGCAGGGCGCGGAGGCGAATGAATACGTACGGTGATACTATTCTGGCGTCCCCTACGTCCGCTTCAGGTTATCTACATCTAAGTAATCTGGATGTGACACTATATGAAGCAGAAAGTCGGAAAGGTGGGAGAGAAATCTAAGAAAAGGTATTGGACCGGCGCTTGTGATAAAGAACGGAAGCATCTACTGTATGCTGCAAACAATAATGGATCGAATAATATGGAAAATCAGTCTAATGTCTGTGGCCTTGGTAAGCCGTTGTGCGCGGGCAGATGCACGCGCGCTGCAACTTCACCACCTGTCATTCCTCACATCCGCCTCTTTCTGGTCATCCTTTTCTTGTGCATGATCTTGTGGGCCGCAGTATTCTGGTCTGCCTTCGTCTGGTCACCATTCTTGGCGTTTGTCTGGTCATTTGTCTGGGCATTTGTCTGTGCCTTTTCCGTAGAGGTAGTGTTCTTCTCAGTGGTTGCCGCTTGGGTGACTACGACGCAATTTCCATCACCCGCAGCCGTAACGAACGATACAAGACAAAGATTCTTGTTGCTACCGCCAGCGCATTTGATGCCGTCGGGGAGCTTGACGGCCAGCTGTTGCGTACCTTGGCTCGTAGGATCCTAAGGGATATATGAGTCAGTACGGGGATAAGTAGCACGATGGACAGTGTGCACATTATCACCGTTGGTGACTATCTGGCAATCGACAAAGCTGCTTCCCGTTGCAGTTGCATCTACCTTCACCGTATTGATCAATCGTGAACCGTTCGCACCACTGAAGGCCCTCCCGAATCAGCTCACCGGGTCACCGGTAAAAAATGAGTGTGGATGATGTACTCACGTAGCGAAGTTTGTGATGGAAGGCTTAAACTGTCCGTCTGTATCTGCCTGAATAGTGCTCGAAGTGTCGAGGTTTTGAGAAATGGGTATACTGCCACAGGGAGCGTTGGTAGAAGGATGCTGAATGTTGCTGGCTGCTGGGTCGCCGCTGACGCCGAGGGCAGGAGTGATGACACAGTCGGCAGTGACAGAGGATGTCAAAGCGAGGAGGAATAAGGAAGCGATGAAGGACTTGGAGAGCATTTCAATAACAAATGGATGAAAGAACGTAGGATGACAGGAGGGTCAGCAAGAAATAGACAGCGTAGAACGCTCTAAGAATGCAAGGCTGAAGTGGTGATGAATATTGGAAGGGACCATGGCTGAGCTTTTATACAAGAGCGGCTGAGGCACGGCGACGATGTGACACCGAACTGGACAAAGAAATTTCGGCAATGTAATTCACGGTCACCAACCAGCTCCAGTGACTGGCTCCTGTTGAACCCATTGCAGACTATCCTTGTGAGCAGTTACCAGGGGCAGGACCGTAATCGTACTTGTTTGTGCCGCCGCAGCAACACTGCACCAATTGTTTAGCCCTCCACTAATTCTCTTGGCGGGGGATCTATTTCAGTTTGCCCTCGATCCGCGGCTGAATACCTTGAAGATTATGCATTCAGATAGAGAAACATGCCGAAGAACGAGAGCATCGCCCCCCGGCATTCCTTGAGAAGGGGGTAAACCTCAGACCGTCGCTCATGTCATTCCAACACCGTTCTTGTTACGCACCCACACATAGCTCAACGCTGAATGCACCATACGGCCATGGTAGAGATGGTAGAGGCCATATCCTTAGAGTATAGATTTTGTGGCGTCTCGATCTTCTGAGCGGCCCTATTGAATTGGTCCATGAGACAGGTGATACGATTGCAACGAGAGATTCAGAATCGGATTCGCATATCTGGCTGTTACAGCGACAACCGAAAATGTACGAATTCTAAAAAATAAAGTTATGTCACTGTTTGCTCGTATTGTCACCATTTGGCTGCACTGCAGAGTTACGAATGCACCTGGTAGTTGAAAATGATTTTTTTTGATCCAAATCACAGCATTTCCGCTCCGGAGTTCAACGGGATATATTTTAATAGGTCTCTAGTATGTACATGAAAACTAGTGACTACCCGTGCTACGCACAGTCGGAATCCCTAATTGAAGTGTCTTGTTTGAATTGGCAACGCTTATTGCCGTTGGAGTTTTAAAATATTTGTGACATTTCGTGACGAAGACAGTCAACACATTCCTTTGTCCATTGCATGAGCACGATGCCTCAAAGTAACAAATACAGCATGGGAGCACATTATTATATGTATTATAAACTCTACAGATTTTTTTCGGAGAGATTTGATGCAGTTTCAGACCTACAGAGTCCACTTTCAACAGAAATTAGTGACTCCCGTTCTCGGTAAGCATCGCGCAATGTATTCCTAAGACACCACACCTTAGCCAATTTTCATGTACATACTAGAGACCTATTAGAATATATCCCGTAGAACTCGGAGCAGAAATGCTGTGATTGGATCAAAAAATCATTTTCAACTACTAGGTGCATTCTTATTTGCGGTGCAGCCAGATAGTGACAAATACGAGCCAAACAGTGACACATAACTTTTATTTTTTAGAATTCGTACATTTTCGGTTGTCGCTGTAATGGACTCACTCAATGGCTGCGCTTTTTTTGAGCCCGTTTCAGTGCGCCTTGGTAAAGAAGCCCATGTAGCACTTTACTCGGCTGCGCTTACCCGGTGACTGCGCCTACTTCGAGGGCTGTGCTTACTCAATAACTGCGCTTTCTCTATTGATGAAATCGATAACTGCGCCTTACTAGATGAGGTGACTAAGCTTACCCAATGGCTGTGCGCACCCGATGACCGCACGTACAAAATGACTGCGCCTACGACGCAAAGTTATCTACCCCAGCTTTTTGAAGTCCAACAATTGAAGAGCGTTTCGTGGGAGTTTCGGAATAAATTTCGTTGTTGTCAAACGGGCCGTGATCGGGTGATAACGAGAGGACGACATCTGTCAGGGAATAAGTCATTTGACGACAGTTCTCAGTCTTCGTAGCCCCAAGAAAAGACGTAGAAGGTCCGGTTCACGAGCATGGTACAGTGCACAGGCTCAGGTTTGTTGCTTAACTATCGACTCCGATCTCGAATCGTTAAAGTCAACAAACGTCTCGACATCTTGCCTGTAATCTGAAGAGGACGACAGTAACAACCGAACCGCGGCTACCGAAACCCCGAAAATTCCCTGGTCGTATTCGGCTATGGCCTTGCTGCGGCAGAACGTGGTAACGATGACATGAGCATCACTTGACAAGAGAGCTTTGAAGATTTCGGTGCCAATGCCAGTAGAACCTTTGCCGACACCAGAGGGAAGCAAATTTTTCTTGAACGTCATGCCTGGGGTAACGTGGGATTTCAATCAGGTTCGCGACGCCAAGGCTAACATGGGTCAAATTTCGAGGCCTTACGAACAGAGACAACGAACGACTGCGAGTGAGGGCAGCCGCCGCCGCGGTTGTCAGAACCTTGCGGAACGAACTGTGCATGCCACCAAGAAGCTTTGATATGGACTATTCTTCTGTGACGCATAGTCTCGGGCTGGGACTCGACAGCGGTCCAGAGGCCGACAATATTGAGGGTTATGAGTTATAACACAGAATGAGAATGAACTTCGTTTGTGAGCGCGCAGCGCGACTTGACGTGACACCCTGGACACGTGACACCGTAGCAAGCGTAGCCATAGGTACTACGATAGTCACTTCCGGAAAAACCACTTGTAAGAAAGCACATTTGCTGATTTGCTCGTTGCTGTATGCTTTTTGTTTTAAGTTCTCTCAAACACTCAGGCTCAGCGCAATTCCTCTCACTATGGATCGAAATATATGCGCTAAACTCGTTTCCTTGGACAAAATAGATGGGAAAAAAGAAGGTGGGCAAACGCGTACCTTCTTGCAGTATGCGTCGACTATTTCCTCCAGTGCTGCTCCTTGAAATAAATAAACCTGTCACAATCGGACGTAATCCAAACCTCTGGTAAAGAAAGACATGTCAGTTTTGAGGACGGTTCAAGTTCTTAATGCGTCTTCAGCACTTATGTGATCTCGGACGGTTACATCTCGAATATTCACTGCAAGTTGTATGCGTAAGTTAAGATAGACATGTTCCCTTAATGCTTCTCATATTATTTTACTTTGTTATTAGGGTGCACACTAGCACCGGTGGTGTCATGATCTCGTGTCAGGTATTCTCAAGTGGCACCCCTCATCTTTCGATCTGTAAAATCTCCGAAGGATTTCTCGACAAATGGGTTTACTTTGAACGGATATGATGTACGACGCTCTTCCGTGCTGCTCATGGATGGTGATATCATGGAGCTCCCATCTTCGCGAAGTAGGAAATTACCTATAATGTGAGAACCCCGAATCGACGCTAATCTCTTAATTACCAGAATTCAAGTGCATACATCTACGTGCACAATGCAGAGAAAGGACTTCCATTTTTGAACCAACTCCACCGACACAGCCGCGCAGAAAGTTGAGTTCTTACATGATATGCTTTGCCCAGATAAAACTACCCGAGAAAACACCAGAAAATAGGTGACTTCGTTGTAACTTCACACAGCCTCGGAAGTGGAAGCTTTGCGACTGTCCATCTGGCTATGGACCGCGGAAGTTGTCGACAAGTCGCTTGTAAGATTATAAAAGCCAAGAATGGGAAGGAGGTTTCAAGCCTCATGAAAGAAGTAGACATACTCACCGCGGTTCAACACGTATGGGAATTTCGATCATTCCATTATCCTACGCTGAGATAACCCTGGGTCAGCCTAACATTAACCGAATCCTTGCTGTGGAAGAGGACCACCGTTTTCTGTTCGGCAATCTGTGTTATGTCTCACATCGTAGCTCATGCTCGTGGCCAGACATATTTTTCTTCAGCTGTGTACCGGAGGCGATCTATTCACCTACATCACGAGTCATGAAGAAAGTGAAGGCCGACTATGTGAAGGCGAAGCAAAATACATAATATACCAACTCCTAAAAGCGTTAGATTATCTGCATAAGAAGGAAATTTCCCACAGAGGTGTGTGATAAACATTTTGGTTGAGGACAACTGACAATCCTCGCTACTCGTGTAAAAAGACATAAAGGTTTCTCCCTTTTCCGGCTCAAGAATTCCATACTCACCGGTTCTTAGCCCGAAAACATCTTACTTTATGCTCCCGGACCCTACCCTCATGTTCAGCTAGCCGATTTTGGACTTGCTCGCCCACGGGCAGCAAGATCAACACTAAATGTATGCGGCACGGTGTCATACTTACCTCCTGAGGGCATCCTTGCCCTTGATGCCAAAGATCTGAAGTACGTCGGCATGCCAGCCGACTGTTGGAGTGTTGGGGTCGTGCTTTATATTATGCTATCGTAAGCAACTCCACCCTGCAAAGCATGATTTACCCTCTTGTTATTGTAGAGGTTGCCACCCCTTCGATCAGTACCAAAAGGTCACTACGCAGGGATGTGGCTGTGATGATGCATCGCAGGCTTCCACATCCAGTGAGATTGAGACAAAGCAGAGGATCGTACGTGGATATGTCGAATTTTCCTCGGGCATTTGGAACTCTCTGCCTTCTGGTGCGTTTGGGGGTTACTCTGTAGCAATTTATTATCTGGACTATTGAGGCAACATTAACGAGGTTACAGCGCTCTCACTTGTCAAGGGCTTATTAAGGTACAACTACGAAACTCGGTCGACCATAGCCATGGCACTACAATCTCCATGGATCACCCGCGACCACGACGATCTGGAGAAGGCTTATCGAGAACGCATCTCTCTGATCTGAGCATTGCTTTGTTGTGGCTAGTGGCCTATTCTCATTGTCTGTCTGCATCTGGATCTGTCTACTATTACATGGCTGTCGATGGCTTCCTGCTCTCGCATTCCGAATACGAAATGCTTTCCTCAAGGAAACGTAAATTACGCTGCCAACAGTACGAACCTCTCACGCCTTCAAGAACTCGGCGTGGACTGAATCATGCGCTGGAATCAGTAGTCGAGTCTGTAGAGATCGGTGGTTCCTTACATTGTACGTGATCTTCCGCAAAGGTGGATACCTAGCTCAATGACGAATAAGCAGCTTGTTGACCTAAATAACGCGCTATGTGGACTTACAAAGTAGTAACTATGATCATAACCCACTTGCTCTCTGATACGTACTTGCGCTTCGTTATAACCCGCCTTGCGTGCAGCGCTGAGGAAATTCTCTGGAAGAAGCTGGCTGGCTTTGTAGAAAGAATCACTGGTCCCCTGTGTGCTTTCGCAGGTCTATGTCAATCATATGAGGGACAAAGAGCAATGGCAACGAACGTAGTCGATAAGAATGTGGACAGGGTCAGAGTGCTTGCTAATCAACTCGGTTGCATCATACTGTCCTTTCGCTTCCTGAGTGCCGCCTTGGAGATATCCTGTAAAGGCTTTCCGTCCCCACGGTGCATTAATGGGGTTTGATATAGGTGCGAATGCCGACGCGGAACGGTACTGTTTCGTTTTTGACGCGAGGTATGTGCACAATGCCCCATGGCCACCCATGCTATGGCCGAATATAGACATACGTTTGAGATCCTACACGTCCTAGTCGGCTTGATCCGGGAGAAATAAATACCAGAGCTCACGATTGGTAGGCCGGCAATTTCTAACACTTGCGGGATCTCAAATTGGATGTGCGTGCGCATGTTGTAATGTAGGGCATACTTTGGATTTGTGGCATCTAGATAGAAACCAGCACCTGAAAAGAAGAAAGGATACTGTATGGGTTGTGAACGTATCGTCAATCTTGAGCCATACCTGTGCCAAAGTCCCAGTCATCATCTTCGCCTTTGATGCCCGCACCACGTGGAGAAGTATCAGTGAAGACGATGGCGATTCCTTCCTTCGCAGCAGGGCCAAGAAAGGCTCCCTTCTCAGCGCTGAATAATTTGGCTTTTGTGTCCAAAGCATCGCACATCAACGATGAGGCCAAGCGTACCCATTATCTTCCGTGCAAGTTAAACCTGCCAAGTAGAAAAGCACTGGGACCTTGGCACTTGCGGCATTTGCAGGTAAGAACAGATTGAAACGCGCATCTAAGCCACCGAGAGCGGCAGACTACGGAACCAAGGTCGTTACTAGTAAGAAAGCGCGCGGGCGGAAAGCTACAGCTAGTACCAGCTCGACCTACTTTAAACTTGTACTTGATGAGATCACCCCCATAAGCCTTCATCGAGGAGACATTTTCAAGAGTTCCGGACATGATACTCGAAGTCGGATCACTGTTAACAAGCTACTGTACCGTGACATCTTACACTTGCTAGAATGACGTCATTAGTCCCCGTCACAAGCCGGTCACACATAATCGTTGCTCTCCGTATATCATCCATAGCCATGTCTCAGCATGCTCCCGCTAGTATGTCACACTCAAACTACCAAAGCTCCTAGTCTCACGCATGATTGACAGTGAGAGTCGGGGGAGGCGTTTATCCCTCCCTATACGTGTTCGGCCAACGCCCAGGTGTCAGTTTCTCATGATGCAATATATAACTCTATCGAACCTGATGGATACTATAATCCTTGTTATGAACTAGAAATGAAGCTATCACGGCATCACCTGGAGAACCCGCAGACTATCCTCGCCCTTCTGCGCCTGGAACCGAACCGGCCGTTGAGCATGTGCGCAATGACGAAGAAGCGCCCCCAAAGAAGGAGCGTCGCAAGAGTCACGGTGCCCACGAAAATGAGCGACGCCTGCGTGAGAATCCACAGCGCAGGGCAGATGAGAATTGGCAGAATCGAGAGCTGAGCGGTGCGCCTAGGATCAATGCGCGGATTTCCCAACCGGGAGGCAAGATTACTATCTGAAGTTGAATCGGAATCGAACGCGCACCTGACATGATGAAAGGAAGTTATTATGTTTTTTATGTCTTATCGTAGGACGCACGCAATGTATTTGTAAGTGAAGGGAAGGCGATGTATAACCTTTGTCATTGCTTTCGGTGCACGACCGTACATCACTTGAGGTAAACGGCCAAGGACAGTCACAGTGAATACGCGCTTGAAATCTTGAACCTCCACTGCGACCAGACAATCAGGCCCCCATGAGGGACCGGAGGGAGCTCCTCCCGCAAATCATCATTTTCTCTACCAAGTGTCCAATGCAAACCCAGCTTTGATGCAATGCTAGGTCTAAGGCCTTTAAGGGTTTCAACAGGACCTCACCTAGACACTTGACATTTACCGAAATTATACAATGTAACGGGCTTGCGATACTAGACGAGAAACAGCCTAGGTTGTATATGGTACTCAATGACGACGGACGTATGAAATTGACACCCGCATACTTCCAAGCCTGAAGGGACACATGCCCTGCGTCCACATTCAAGGTATTCGTCGAATTACCTGATAAAGACTTCATTTCCCTCATCCAACAATCGTGTAGGTGACATCACAGCAAATCAGGGGAATAGAAGTACTCAGGCGATAGCCTTGGCCTTTTTACCACGGACTTTCTTTGGCGGTACGGCTTTCGGTTCCCTTTGCGCTGCGATGAGGGCAGAAAACCGAGCAAGGGTAGCCTAATTAAATCGAGTCAGTTAAGTAAGAGTCTAGGGGACGGACGAGAGAGGGAGAGGTGAAAAATAAAGTAGCAATGTCATTGCCAATTCGTCGGCGACTCGCGCCTAACATCGAACGAGCCCCGATAGCGTATGACGAGAACTCAGAGGAGTTTGATCGGCTCCATCTGGGCTAGGATTTCTCTTGCAAACGTGTCCACACCCATCCTTCATGACGCCCAATAGCGTCTCCAGTGGGTTCTAACGAGAATGCGGGTTTTTGTAATAGAGGCGAATAGAGTATGAATGAGAGGTCGGAGGTATATGCTTACCGCACGGAGGTCAGGACGATACCCACGCTTGGCTGGTTGTGCAGCGATGCCAAGGGCACGACGAGGGCCAGTCCGACTGCCAATGGTGGTGGATGCGTACGCAGAGCGAACGACACGCGGAGACTTGGACTTTTTTCGATGTGTAATAGAGATGCCGGTCGCTGAAGGCTTCACGTCGATAGTCTAACAACGAAGTAGAAATCATTACATGGACGGAAACGCGATGCAAGATACTAACCTTAGCATTAGCGAGACCAGAATACTTTTGTGAGTGGATGTTAACAAGATTTCCCTGCCTGCTAGTGAGCCACGATATACGCTGTGCTTGACAAGCGGCCTACAGGTTCTTTGGAGAAGATAGGGCCACCCGGGGCCCGCTTGACAATGAAGGAATTGTTCCCCTATGGCAGTGTCAGCTGAAGTAGCGTGTTAAAATTTGTCTCACGTACCCGCAGGAGAAGCCATTCGAGATCAGATGACATATTGTCGTCGATGTGTTGAAGATAGACGAAAGGCTGTTGTGGTTGTACTGTAGACGACCCCTGGGACAAAACTATACAGTCCTCGGATTGTGCCGATAACTGGCCCGAACCGGACCGGGACTGAAAGGAGTGTAACCATAATTAGTAAGCGCGGTGAGCATGCCAGTTCGGGGGGCGCACAAGTTATGCGCAGGGCTGAAGTCACCCGCGGTGGCGGTGGTGCTGATTCGTTCACTCGACCAAGGTCATCTTTCATCCCCATACAATGTCGTCCCCCTCCCTACTATTGTTCCCTTCCACGGATGCAGACAATGCTTCTTTATCACCTCCTGTCTCACCTTTTGTAACTCACCAACTTCCCTTTCGTCGCATGTCTCTTCCCGTCGCTCCCAACCTCAATTCGAACAGGCAGTCCATAGTTAGCCTTGCTTCATTCGAGTCCCTCTCAGAACGTGGCGCGTCGCAGAACCCGGTCGCGACCAAGATGTTGAGGTCTAGACGAACCCCCATGGGCCCTCGGAAGAGCGTTCGGAGACGTAGCTACCAAGCCCCTGATAAAGAGCGTGACACAAGGCGACGAAAGGTCATTCAAGAATTTTACGAAACCGAACGAACATATGTACAGGGCCTTGATCTTATATATGAAGTAGGCTAATTTTCTGTGAACACTAATATGGCATTTTCGCTAACTATAGGTCACTTGACAGCTATTTCTTACGCCCATTGTCGCTGCACTCGACACACCACATCCTCTCCTCGATCGCGCAGATCTCACATCCGTGTTCTCCAACTTCATTGACATTTGGAACCTTCATCGCGCGTTCTTTTCTTCGCTCGACGAACACCTTCACCCAACCATTACCCCTGATCCCCCAACACAACTGGTCCTGATTTCTCCACCACATCTATCACCTGTCCTCCTGTCACACTTTCCGTATCTATCTTTGTATACACCATTTGTTACGTCGTTCAGCGCATCCCTGGCTGCTTTGGCAACTTTTCTTAACACTAACAATGCATTTTCTGCATTTGTTGCCAGACAAGAGGCTAATCCTCGTTGTGGAAAACTCAAGCTACGGGACTGGCTTCTCACAATCGTTCAGCGATGTCCCAGATACCTTCTCCTCCTAAAGGATCTCATGAATTGTATCGACGTCGAAGACCCTGAGCATGCCTCTCTTTTGTCCGTCCATACACTTGTTTCCAAGAGTAAGTGGCACTACAAGCATCCTTTAATCAGGTCACTTGATAATTTTCTAGTCACGACCTCTATGAACGCATCGCTGCATTCACACGCTCAAACCCTTGACCTTCTGGCTCTCCAACGTAGTACACCAAACCTTCCTTTCCAGCTCATTGCTCCCGGTCGCACCTTTCTCAAGCGAGGCTCGCTTTTACAACTTGAGGGTGGCTCATTTCCGAAAGAACGTGACTTTCTCCTGTTCTCTGATTGTCTCCTTTGGATTGCGAATCTTGATAAAGGTGACAGCGAAGCCGCTGAGCGTTGGGAGTGGAAAGGAATCAAGTCTGGCTTTTCCCCGATGGTGCGTTCACGGAGCGGCAGTGAAGCAGAACTATCTGTGCCACGCTTTCGTGTACAAACAGGCGGCTCGTTGTTACCATCATCGCAGCCGACGTCACCAATTCGCCCCAGCCCCAGCTCCGGCACCCCACCCAGTCGGAGTATTGTCAGTCCATCTAGAGTGAAGAAACGTCAGAGCAGCAACGCCAGTTGCGATGAGAGGTGGTGGTTCAAAGGCAAAGCAGAGCTTGTTGACTTGGAGATTGTCGTCACCCCACCAACGGAGGTCGGAGAAGAATGCAGATTCGAGATGTGGAGTCCAGAAGGCTCATTTGCCGTATATGCGGGTATATCATTCTTCACGTTACTTTCCTTCCATTTGTCTGATTTTTATATTTCCAGCCAGCGAAGGTGAACGGGATGAGTGGAGCACGGCAATACGGAATGCCAAAGCGGCTTTGCTAGCGTCATTGAATGTCACACGTCCAAATTCAACCCTCTCGTCGTCTACGTCCACAAATCACTTGAGAAGAGCGCTACAAGCTTTGCCGCACCTTCCTGAAGATGAGCAAAACAGGCTAAGACGCAGCAAGGTCGAGCATTTTGTACCTGCTGTCTGGATTCCTGATGGAAAGACGGAATGCTGTATGCGCTGTGGAAGACCGTTTGGTTGGCGAAGAAGGCGGCACCATTGTAGGCTGTGTGGGCGTTGTGTCTGCGCAAGTTGTTCCGGAAGTGTATGTTGGCTCCGGCGAGTCATTATTGACCTGACTAAAATTACTCTGCGTAGATCTTTTACATATTTGACTCAGATACCAAGGGACCTGGGAAACCTGCGCGCGCCTGCGATGCCTGCTATGAAACGGTTTTCCCGGTCATCACACCCTCTGCGTCCCCCAATATGTCTTCCGCGAGTCCAACTTTCACACTGTCTAACTTTCCCTCCTGGCAGTCGACCCCAGCTCTCGCACTCGCTCGCCCGCCCTCACTACTCATGGCCATCGACAAAGGTAGTTCAAATCGTGAGCTCGGGAGCGTAGATGACGCCATGTACTCTGACGCTCGTTCCCGGAACCATTCCACAGACATAGAGGTTGGTGGTGAGCATGGCGAATCGACTCACCCGGTGATCCGCATTAAACCTGCATCGCGCCCACGTTCATTTCTCCACATCCTTGAGGACTTCCAGGAAGAAAGCTTGCAGGTGACACCTAGCCCAAGCACCTCCCACTTTTCCGCACAGACCGACGAATCTGTAGACGTCGTGTCTCCATCCTTACAACCAAATCGACGTCACCCCGGTGGTTCCAGTGTTCAATCTGTAACGTCTTTTCCGAGTGCCGCAACGTCTCTTCCAACAAATTCAGCATCACGCAACGAAGACACCACTCGTCGGCAGAAACGATTTTCTTTACCCATCGTGGGGTTACAAACGACTCCGGTCACTGCGCGAGCAAATACGAAAGGCGAAGGTCTCGCAAAGCGGTTTTCCCTCGTACTTGGAGTTGGACGGACAATCAGAGGTCCAAAGTCTACTAGCGTAGATGGGTCGAGTTCGGATCAAGGGACTGATGGGGATACTGTCAAGCAGAGTAGAAGCACAGGACATGGTATCGCTGCTTCAAGGCTGGCAGACTTGCTCGGAAGGCGAAAGGGAGCATAGAGGAACAATTTAAGGAAGGATATACTGTAGTCATTAGTGGTTCTCTATTAGTCGACCACGAGGCACTTACTGTAATCGGAGATCAGCACGATTCATGCAATGCACAAAGGCTATCGGGATGCCACAGAAGAGCCGTCCGCGCCCCAGTCCGACCACTCCGACTCCGAACACTGAACACCGAACATTGAACACCGGAAAGCACTCTCTTATGTGCCACCCAGATCCACCGGCGGTCATAGTCGTCAACGACTCGGACCAAGAAGACTGTGGCGGCTCTCAGTCTGATACGAGTATCGTCTCACTCGTAGATGATATTTCTAGCATTCTAAGCACTGCTAAAGCCTCGGGCTCTACAGGTTCCGCTACATCTCGACATGGCAAATCCAAGCTTATGTCATGCAATAGTAATCTCGCTCCCACCACCGATACAGGAATCCGTCGACGCCCAACCAAAAGCCAACTACGCGACGTCATCGTGATTGATTGCGATGAATCCTCCCACAAGCCACCGGTACGCTTCTAGGTTACCACTGCACTCGTATAGGATCCACAAAACATTCGCAGCCAAAACGTGCCAGGTCTGGGAATGATCTAGTCATCCCGTGGCCGGTAAAGAGCGATGGCGGAGCACGGAACGGAGGACTTGACACTGAAAACAAGCCACGGGTAAGCTTCTAGGTCATATTATACTTTATTTGCGGCCAACTTAAACAAAGCGTTTGTAGTCAAAACGGGCTAAGATTCAAGTTGATCTGGTCAGCCGCGGCCCACCGTCCGTAGAGAGCAATGGCAGCGGAGCACAGCACCAAGTTATCGATCCGGAAAATGTGGAGAGATTGACTCGCACAACACCCAAGGTGGTCCATGGCTCAGCAGTCGAGTTGGGCCATGTGCCAAATAGAATCCGGAAGCGGAAGAACTTCATTTGGGTTACGGTGCGCGATCACGTGGACTCCTTGTTAACATTACTTAGTGTCGTGGCTAGGCACGTCGAGATAAAAACTCCTCAGTTCTTCCAGTGCGGAAGAAGCAAAGCCACCTCAGGGTGAACCCTCCCATAGCACTCGAGCTGTCATCAGTCACGGCTTCTTTCTGGTTGGCAGGTGGAGGTATGTTCACTTACGTCAAAGTGATTACGGCCTTCGTAAATTGTATTATGAATAGCTATCAACAAGATTATCCAAAAACCTGGATGTATTGCCATCTCCAGTGCAACATTAGGAGGACAGCCCGATGACCCAGAAGCCGTGGGTATGATTGATAAGTCATCCTACTGCTCAAGTTGCTTATGTGTGAGTAGCACGACCACTAGACTCTTATAACCGTGCAGGAACTCTACAGATCTGGAAAGATGGTAACTCGAAAGACCAGAGTAGTAAGTTAGCGTGATCTCACAATTATCCCGTTGGTTCTTCGTGAGTTGTGACCGAAGCTTTGTAGTCATCTTGCATGGGCATTGTGTTATTGATTCCCCAAGAGCATCTGAGGGACTCGAACAATGCCGCAAGTGCTACACTGTCAATGACATCAGCTTTGATCCTAATCTGTATGCGTCGTATACGCCATCTGGAGTTACCACTGACATTCGCGTTTTCCCCAGGAACCATTTGATGGCCTCAACTGGAAACAATGGGGCAGTCCAGCTGTGGCAGGATGGCGAAAAGTTGGATAATGGTTGTTGTCAGTGTGACTACAGTTTCTTTTGCCCGATGGACACTTATTTTGCTTAGACGAGTATCCCAGGGCTCCGCATGACGTGGCATACAGGGAAAGGGACTCCCTGTTGGCCGTGACGTGTATGAATGGGTACGTTTCTATCCGAACCGGCTCGAGCTTCACCTCTCATCTACTTTCCAGCTGTGTTTACGTCCATCCCACCTTATCTCACTACCCACTTGGAGACCCCATGGAGCTGCGCGTTGGACCACCAGAAGCGCAGCACTCAGTTGGTGCTATTGTTTGGGGCAAGGACGCTTCCGCGGACACCCTTTTTGCCTCCTCGGAATCACAGAGCATAACTGACTACAGTGGCTACCATGTCGCATTTGATCCCGATCAAGGAAGATGTACATACGAGTTCAGTGCTAAAGAAAGTGGAGACGCCATGGCTTTGGACCCAGATGGTTCTGCCATCCGAGTCCATTCCGTAATTCCGAAACAAGCTGACCATATTTTCCCGCAGGTGCACGACTGGCCCTATGCACCGCCTCTCATGACGGCGCACATTTTCTAAGACTATACGATATCCGCCGAAAAGACGGGCAGCGCCCTTTACAGAAGATATCGCTGGAAACTTTCTTCGCCGGATCGAGCTCAGGCTCCCCACAACACGAATCACGCGATGGTGAAGTGAGGGCTGTCAGTTTCAGTCCCGACGGTCTGCTGCTCGCAGTTTCTCGTAGTGATGATGAGCTACACATTTACGATTCTCGGTTCATGGGTCGCAGTCGGGAACCAATGAGGAAGTTCCTACATTGGGGAGATGACTGCTGTCTGGGTGGAGATAGGTGGGGGATCGTAGATGCCGTCTGGGTGGACGGGTGGTGCGGAAAGGGACTAGGTGTCATCACGGGTGGGTCAGATGGTGAGGTTTCAAAGCTTTAATCCATCTGCATGTTCACCCATTTATTTCTTTGTGCTTGTGCAAAAAAAGGTTGCGTTCGTTTCTGGGACGTACGCAGGTCGGCCGACGATATCTCGAATGGTGAAGTGCTCGCACGGCCAGACTCAGACATTGGCCACTTCTCCGTCGGCGATCCCTATAGCGGAGAAAAGCCACTCGTCATGTGAGTTTACCCGTCACCAAATAGACTTTGCTTTTGATTTGAACCTCATGAATTTTTCCCCTAGTGGTGATAATGGTGGACGCGTCTACGTCTACGATCATGTGACGGCTGGCAGTTCCATTTACTAAATACCGACGCCGATTAGCTCACATTCAAACAGCAGCACAAGTCGCGTCCGAGGCTGCGTGCCGTAGTACATATATTGTCATACGTCCCCGACACTTGGCGGAAGTATTTAAAAAGTTCCGAGACGATGTGAGCATTGTCCTGTATGGGCGATCCAGGGAGTATATATATTATCTTCGTGCAGGTATCTCGTAATATAGAAAAGGCAATGCGGTAATTATGGTTACAGAAAATCTACTACAAACTATTCTTGATCCGGATACGAGAGAGACGCGAAGCGGAAAAGAAAAAGAGAAAGGAAACTATAGTCCGTACAGCGGAGCAGTCGGCGGCGGAGAAAAAGAAAAAGAAACTATCGTCCGTACAGCAGAGTAGACGGCGAATGGGAGAGTCAGAGACATGGGGTGGGGCCAAATAGGATAGAACCTTGGACCCGGTGGCTGGAAGCCTGGAATGGGTGCCACGTGCGGGGAACTGGGATAGTAATGAGGATATCGTCCAAATTGGTCGTGCATGATACCATTTGGTGGGAACATGAGGCCTGGAGCTGAAGTAGGGTGCTGAGGCGGTGCGGCAGGTGGGTGTGCATGGTGGTGGTGCCAGTTCAATGACGCAGGGTCAGCCCAAACATTGGGATTGGGCGTTTGTCCCGGGCTTTGGGCCCGAACATCGATGACAGGGTGTTGTGTCGCTGGCAGATTTTGCATCCGCGGTGGTGGGACATATGGGATCTTCCGCCGGGTTCGTCTTCCCCCCCGACGGCGAGACTTCCGCGACGGCTTGGTGTCAGTGGAGTCTTGTCCACCATCACTTGCGTCCACTTCGCCGTCGGGCGTGCTGTCGGTCTCGCCGGAGCCTATTGTTGTTTCTTCCCGATCGTCTGTGTGGACCATGGAAGATCCATCGGAGTCGTCAACGCAGCTTCCTTCCTGCCAGTGATCGCTGGCTGCGCACCTCGTGGTTGTCGATAGCTCTGACGCGCCTTCATGATCGGGAGTCGCGGCTGGATCTGGCGAGTTGTCCGAGTCGCCGCACTTGGCTGGGAGGCTACCTTTTGTTGAAGATTTCTCGGCTCTGCAGATAGCTGCCCAATTTGGCACGTCGGTATGGTCTTTGGAGAAGTGTTGTGCAGACTGGCCAGACTGGCCTGCCGCAGGCCCGGGGGCGTGTATAGAGGCATATAATCCGCTTCGTGTTGAATTTGAACGAGTCATGGAGTGAGTCGGTTCCTTCTCTAAATTCTCCGTGTCATCTCCAAGCGCCTGGGCAGTCCCTGTGCTCGGGTCTGGAGGTGCGTGGATAGAGGCACGAAGTCCGTCAGTGACTCTAGGCGACGGTGATTTTGTAGGTTGTGCATTTCCGGACGAGTCGTCCGGAAATACACAACCTACGGGTTCTGGCCCTTCCATGGCGTCTATGTATGTATGGAAACTGCCAGAATCGATTGGGCGCTCGGGGGTGTTGGTGGTCGCGTCCAATACCTTGACACGTCCCTGTGTCCGCAATAACTCCTCGTTCCGGGGAGCATGAATGGAAGCCTCCAAGCCTACAGAGACCGGCTCAAGTGAAACTACTTCGTTCACTCCTGGGCTGCGTGGTTTGAAAATAGGTGCATCTGCTCTGAGTGATGACAATGTTGTTCCTTGATTGTGAGCTGATGAAAGTAGACTCAATGCATTAGTCGAGAAACATTAATTATACCTAGAAAAGCCTTACGAGAGTCATCAATAATGTCACATTGAAAAGCCGGACTAGGACAGTGACTAGGACAGTCGGTGATGATAGAAGCTGGTAGATCTGGTCAGTATAGAACACAGCCAAATAAAACTAGAATGACTACCATGGGCTGTATTGGAGGTTTCAAACGTGCGGGTAAGATCATCAGCCGATGCGCATCTGGTGATGGATGTGATCTCGCCCTCGCTGTGGCCCTCTGACGTACGGTCAAGCAGGAATGAAAATCGCGGAGAAGGGAGGCGGGCATTAACGACTTCTGAGGCGGACTTCCTGGCTGAGAACGACGAAGCAGAATCGAGAGAATGGCCACGAGATCTAAGGCGACGTTGAGGTGAAGGGAAGGCCCGGTCTTCTGTTGCAGGTGCGGGCGGGGTCATCGGTGCTTCTGGTGTGCTGTCCACTTGTTTACAATCGAGCGTCTCGTCACCATCGCCCTCCGAGTTGGGTGGTTGATAGCAAAACACGTCTTGCTCATCGGCATCAAGCTCGCAAGCGTCCTCAATAGCTGGAGATGACATACTGTCGTCCTGCAGTTCGCCACTGGGTTCTGAATTCCGGGGATGTCCAATGTTCGATAAGTCAAGACGTGGTAAAGTGGCAATTTTCGCTGCCTCGGTGTCCAGGGGGGTACATTCTGGTAGCCCAACCTCCAAATCGTCAATCCCAACAGCTGGTTCAACCGACAAAGCGCTTGGCGCTTCGAAAGCAGCAGTTTGGGTCGCAGAAACAGAGGGGAGATCGATCAACGCGCAGCTCGAAACAGGCAGCGTCGATGGACTGGAGTCATCGTCCGTTGTCTTCTCCGAACTGTCCAGTGAAAAACCATGTGAAATGACGGGAAACAATAGTGATTGCCTCAAAGGAGCAGGAGATTGGAGCAGGATTACGGTCGCCAAGGATGGGGTCGACGGACTCTTGGTTGAATACGAAAGACTTCCACGCTCGAGGGATTCAGAGACGGGTCTTGCGGTATCAACCGAGGGGAAAGGGTGTGGCGTCTCCCGTACTGTCGATGTGCAGTGTTGAATCGGTTCTTGAGGCGGGGTTGCGGGGTTGGAAAGTGGGAACTGCTGTAGCCGGAGAAGAAAAAGGAAGTGAATGGCATGGTCATAGACGCAGTCATCAACAATTAGCGTACAGTGAACTGCTCCAACTTTTTCTCTGTATCATGAGATTCGTCGGACCCATTAACCAATAACCAGTATACCTGACTCGAGGTTCAGAGAAAAAGACACAGGACAAGAGAAAAGCATACAAGGCAGCTGAGCATCACTACTGAAACGACGAGCAGCGCGGCAGTGCAGCTAGTACAATCATCCGTCGCACGTACGAACGAATGCGGAATGGTATTGGTAACCACAAGCGTGGAATTCGGATAACACTGGCTTGGTAAGGGATTCAGAGTGACCGAAGGCATTCCGAGGGAAAACAACGCGTTATCCTCCGGGGGCGATTGGGGGTCGGTGCCAGGAATGGACGTATGCAGAGAACTCCATTCGAATGATCCAAGGGTGAGGATCTTCAAAGAACCGACCAAGACAGGGTGTTGGGGAGCGAGGAGTGTGGCACTAATGAGGAAGAAGAGGAAAATAGGAAAAGGCAGCATCTTCACGGCGTACTGTAGGTGGGTGAGCAGAAAGACGAGATGCGGAGGGAGGGTCTCTGTCGCCACAATAAATATAGCAAGAAACGGTCGGGTGCCACATCAAGGACATTTGTGGTTGTGGCTCGCTTGGACGTGGCTTTGGCCGGGTACAAAAGCGAGAGACCCGGTACTAGCACTGACCATGTGCGGAGTTGAGTAAACAAGCTCATGCCAGTGATGTGGCAAGATAAAAGTTCGTCCACAAAGCCCACAATGCCACAACATGCTCCGATCATCATGGCACAGACACGTGTTCCTTCCGCAACGAGGAAAGGAGGTTCGATCAGAAGAAAATTCAGTTCCAAAAGGAAGAGATTGATTGTTCTCACAGTTCGTTCGTAAAACAGGATACGCTAGGCGGCAGAGTCATGACGGGAAAAAAAAATTACAAAATTGGGGTCATCAAATATAGCAAATCACGTGATATGGTCTGTTAGGAGGGGAAAAGGGGACCATTTAATCCTTGTCCTCGATGTGTGGATCGCAAAGCAATGACGATAATACATCCCAATCCAAACGTCAGAACAATCCTACACGATGAATGATAAACGCATAAGTGCCTTGGGAAGAAAATGCTCACCATTCAATCCACGCAAACGCCTCGAGGGCACTGAGATGACTACAGAAGAGGAAAAGGCTTCGAATATGACATGAGTGTCGAAGGGAGTTGAATATACTCGCACGCCACGTACCGGCAGGTAGATACTCCGTCAAGAGATGCCGTGATAGCAGCT
Source organism: Russula griseocarnosa (assembly GCA_022884055.1). Taxonomy (NCBI): domain Eukaryota; kingdom Fungi; phylum Basidiomycota; class Agaricomycetes; order Russulales; family Russulaceae; genus Russula; species Russula griseocarnosa. The sequence continues at coordinate 218,375 of JAGKRU010000012.1, forward strand.
GCACCCGAGAGCCAAAACACCCATGACAGGAACAAACTGACGGAGGATGGTTAAGAAGCTAGTGCTAGTGATAGGGTTATGGACGGTGCTCACAATATAGCATGAGCGGCGATGCCCGTCAAAAATTCTGCGAACCCCAAAAGCAATAACGCGGGGAATATTGGGGAAAGTAGCGTTGTCCAGACGGAGCAGAATAGGAGGAAATGTACACGGTCGCGCTCAGTTGTGAACGGGTAGTTGGAACCGTAGCGAGCAGTCAACCATGCGGATATGGCCAACTGCAGGAAAAGGGGGTTAGGCTGTTGCAAAACCTGGTTATTATGTAGACACGAACCACAATGATGGAGAACACTACTAGTACAGTGAAGAAGGCTGGATGGTTGTGGCGTGAGAGGATGGGATGAAATAGAGCGAGTCGAACATACTGAAATAGCCACGTCTAAGTGTATCTGTCATGATCATGGGCGAGATGAGAAAGCGCGTGAGGCTCCCAAGGCCCCGTTGCACGTTTATCAACCGAGCCGATCTCTGCCGAACCCCATCACGTTACGTCATTCCGTAACCCTCTCCCCTACCACCGGTACACAGATCTGGTCCCCAGGAATCAGCCTCTCACACACCAAGTTCGCATTGGCTTTCCTTAAATCCTCCAGCCCACACCCATGCGCCTCGGCAATCCTCCAACACGTGTCACCCGCCGCAACAACAACACGCGTGCTACCCTCAGGGCACTTCGAGTACTTGACAGGTGCAAACCCAGGGAAGACGATGAGCCGCCAGACCAGTAGCAGCACGACGATAATGATCAAAATGAACGGGAAGAGCATTCGATATGGGCCACCGCTCGAATGTCGTGGGAAAGGTGAGCCATCCTAAGCCACGTGGTCGTTAGCCGCCGACGCCCAAGAATGCCAGACATCAGAAAATACTGACAGCATCCCCCGAAAGGTGCGCATAACCACTCTCACGCCCGGGACCATTTTCCACGTCATCCCCGTGGGCGATCTCAGCAGCGTCCGAGACTGCAGCTTTATGTTATATTCCATCATTTGGAATAAATTAAAAAGTGCATGCGTACCTCGTGTCATTTCCCCAAACTGGGCACCCTCCTGTCCTTCCCACAGACGTCCCTCCTTGTCACGAAAAAAATATTTTCCGGAGTCGGCGTCGTAACCAACTCGTTTCATGCCCTCTGGGAGCCGATAGTCATCCTATACAGCTGTAGTCATACCCAGTGATGCAGAAGAGTAGAATGATTCAAACCTCATCATATTGCGACCAGCGACCCATGAAATTGAATGAGCCTTGAAGCTAGAATGATTTTATTGTAAAGAAGGAGGAAGAGTGGAGGAAGGAAGGTACAAGGCACACCGCCTTTGTCTGGGTCCGGCATCCGCGGGAAATGTCACGGACCGGGCCGTCGCCGACGGGGCATCATTCCGCTCATCTCCACTGGGAGAAGGAAAAAGTTGCAAGAAACGGCCTGTCAGGAGTCTGACTGAACTACTTCATGCCCGCATAACAAAGCGCAAGCTGAGGTTCGGGTCACTCAAACTCTATGATCGACACCGTGACCTAAGAGAGATCATATTTTCGGTCGTTCTTAACTGGCCATGCTGTCTGTCGCCCAGCATTTATACTATTTTATGGTTTGCTCTAAAGCTTACCCCAGGCCCGGGTTCATGATGCCGGACCAGTACGAAACGGTGCCGTATGTCGGGGTCAGCAGTCATATCAGTCACCGATATGTCGTAGGAAACTCTTGGGAAGTCTCAACGTTGGAGCTCTGAACACGTCTGGGTAAACGTTGTCAGCTATATCCGCGCGTATCCACTCGTCTGGCTTCACCCTATTCAGGCATAGTCCACCATCTTTTGGTCTTAACATACACATGCAAGGGAGGAACAAAATGAACTTTAACCAGTCACACATAGGGCAACCCTAAAAGGAAGATATCGGCTCCTCACATTGTGACCAGCGACCATGACAGCGCGCTCTTACTTTCAGAGTCGTGTGCATTCACTCCACGCCGTAGGAGGTCCTGTATCCTGGGAAAGTCGCGACTCTCGCATCAGGGCTTCGCGCTCCATTTCTCAACAGTTCTAATTTCAGCAAGTAATTCTACCTCTGCTACTCTTACTATACAACTTAGAGGCCCAATAAATAATGGTGAACCTTTGCTCGAACTCGCGAGGGTATTCAATCGATGGTATCGTGACGTGGGAATACAGATGATCACAACAAGATGCTAGCAGATACATATTCTAAAAATGCCTTCCCGGACAAATTCTCATACACCGGATCGAAGTGCGGACAATGTGCGTACCGCAATTTTTGGGATTGTTACAAGCTCGGCGAACTCACGGCTTAATGTTATTCCTCTCGATTCCCGAGCCTTGATTTTGCAGAGCACGTCGAAGGCCATGCCGAAGGCAAACCTTGGGTTGTTTGCACTGCACCGCCGATACGCGCATGATGCACGAATCTCTGGGATGTCACCGAGATGCGATAGGTGAGGCACATCGGGCCCCGACTCGAATTTTCGCCGGAGATCGACCAACATGCGGTCTCGCGCCGACTTTGGGGTTGTGCGACCAATTCTTCCCCAGTGTGTCTTCATCTCTTCTGCATGACGCTCGATTGTCCCGAGCTCCGTGCGCGCCTCTCGCGCAAACTCGTTAACGTAGACCCCGGGAAGTGATTCGATCTCAGATAGTTTCCCCATGATTTTCTGGTATGGGCCCAGAAGATCACGATCGGCCTCGAACCTGGCAGCTCCTGGCTGTCCACTGAGGTTCTCGTACTCGAGCAGAATCCTTTCTCGAAGTTCACTGCCAAAGCCTTGCAGGATGTCCAGAATGAATGGACCTAGGCCTTCACCACGTTTTATTCTCACATTCTGACCTCTTTGGTCCCCCTCTTCAACGGCGCGAAGGCATTCTGGCAGACCCCACGAGCACTGCATGTCACTCTTGAAGACTTCCTGTTGGACACGATGGCCTGTCTTCCTCGAGTCAAGACAGGTGGTAAACCTACAAAACATCAGGTTCTGTCAGGCGAGAGCGAAATTGAACCTACATATATGCCAGCCGGATAGTTTCTGGGTGTGAGTAACCCTTTGTATAGGTCGCATACCAGTGGTAGTTGGAGTATTGTCCAACGTGGTCATCGTCTAGGCTGCGAAGCGAAGCAGTCAGGAAAGAACTCTGGACAGTTTCGGGTGTTGAGTTCTGGTGGTGATCGTAGAATGAGCTGACGTGCTCTATATGTCCCTCGAAGTTTTTGCTTTCGAGGCCATCCGGCTTGTCGACGACTTTCGGTTGGTTAAACTTTTCCACCACAGACGGTGTCCAATTGACCATCACGGTATCTTTACCTCACGTAAATCTCAGATGAAAGAAAAGACTTTCAAGCGCACCTCCATCATAGTCTGGACGGATAGTCATGATGCAGTCAAATTTATTGTTGATGATGGTGGGAAAGGAGAGGACGAACCACCGCCGGAAAGGAAGCTCGCCAACGATCGAGATCCCTTCGTTGAGAACACGACAACATTCACATAATCCGCTAATAGCTCATGCTCGACTGCCTCGACCTGGAGAATACATACAAATCAAACAAAAATCGGGCGCAAAACTGTTGATTATTACCTTCTGGATATCTGAGGCGACCATGGTCGGATTCCGGCTGACCTGTGCGGAGTCAGATAACGCTACTACTGGCCACAAAGTAATAACTTACAAGAACTTGTCCCCGAACGGAATATAAATTGGTCTCTGTCAATGGGTCCCCTAGCTCCTGGGATGACCGGAAATGAATCTGGCCTTCTTCCAAGACGCCGAAGGGGTCTACAAAACAAATTCAAGTTAAGTGGGCGTGACGCGTGTTGTGATTAATATACGCACCCGGAACAATGAAAGCCTGAGCTGACTGGCGCACTTCAACGTGATATCCTCGCAAATGCCGTTCCACGGCGATTTTGATCACATGTCGCATTTTTTCATTGAGGATCGGGGAACTTTTGGGGTCGAATCCAGCCTGGATCAGCGCTAGCACCGCCCCATATAAAGACTTGTCACTGTCCGAGGAATCCTCATCTTCTGAGTCGTCGTCGTCGTCGTCTTCGCGGTCCATTTCGAAACGGTTAGCCAGACCGATTGCCCGTGAAATGCCATGTGCTATCCTCTGCAGCCGTGTCCTCGTGACACTTCCCATCTTGTTGACTGTGTCCCAGAGTAACGGCATAGCACCAGGACCATCCCATTTTGTTAAAGAAGTAAAGACTTCAGTTAAACCGGCACGCATCAGCTCTTGGAAAACTTCAGAATCAACCCCATTTTCGGCCAAGTTGGTGATAGTCTGGGAATTGAGGTGACCCGGGACCGTGATACGCGTCGACTGCGAGACGAGGTCAAGTATAACGTGTGCGCTGCCCGCTTGCAGGCTGGGAAGTTTGATTTTTCTTTGCGAATCCCGAATCCAGATTCGCGGGGGTTCCGTAGGAGACCTGTCTTCACCGTGCAAAACCCAGAGCCCTTTCGCGCCAGCCACACGTGCTTGAACTGCAGTTGGGCGGCTTGGAGCCCGAGGCGTCGCGCAATAAGTGTCAACGCGGCCCCATTTATAAACCCACACCCGTCGGTGAGGGTCGTTCCTTCCCCCCCTTTTTGAGGTGCGACTGGGAGAAAACGGCTCGTGAATGCGCTTGCTCTAAGCAGACGATGTACCCACGGATGTCTGTGATGAATGTAATATTTTCGGGCTCAAATTCGAGGACCGGAACGGTCGTCGAGAGGCCAAGATCGAATCGTGTTGTCCATTTAGACAGTGGCTAGACCGAACGAGTCAAGAAAAGGACATGCAAGTAACGCAGAACCCATACCTGTTTCTGATTCAAGCCGAGCGGGTTGTGCCACTCAATGAAATCCCAAAGGGACATGCGTCTGTCATCTCCTTGCGCCCTATCAGGCTTGCGGTCTTCGTCCTCATTCACTTCAACCATGTAGGCACTGCCATCTTTGGACGCAAATGGCACAAAGACTCGGCCACACAGAACAAAGGGCCCGCTGAGGTGCTCACGAACGCTATTGCCTTTCTCGAATCGAAGGTCTTTTGATAGTTTGACTTTTAGGATGCGCCGGGAACCCAGGAACCTGGCAAAGCGGGTGGATTTTTTAACCTCGGGTCGATCAAGGTGGTATGTGAATTTGTCCTTTGACCGTGATAGCCGCACTATTTGCTCAATGCGACCACCGTACCAGTCAGGTGTACCCTTCCACTCGCCTCTTAGACCCAAACCCCGTAATTGACCCTCGAGAATTGCATCTTGCTCTCTGTCGTACTCTTCCCTATACAGTACAGCATTGTTAGTCGCGCACTCTTCATGTTTCGTCTCAAACCTTACCATAGATTCAAGTTCGTCGCGCTGGACTCTGTGGGAGGCACAGTATTAGTTGCGCCAATCGTCCCTGACACAACCGCGCTAATTCTTGAGGCTGCCTGGGCATTGGAGCCACGAAGCTGTCTAAGTACGTTATCAGTAATGTCGTCCCATGTCCACTTCTCGGCGAGCACCCCGCGGGCAAGTTCATACTGAACACCCCAAGATATTTTGAGCTGTTCCATGCGCTCCTGGACAGGTTTAGAATGACATATTATCCGACGGGGCAGGGCTATTTTCCCACTCAAGAGCGGTGGCAGTTTTGGTGGAGATGAGACATCTGGAGGGGAAGACATCTGCGAGAGTGTTGAAGTGACACCACCAGTGGAGTATCCATTGACAGTGTTTTGACGATGGACAAGCTGCCCGACATGCCGTTCTTGGCGATCCACAGAACTTAAGGATGTACCCAGCTGGGAAACTGGAGCAGACCTCTGAGGTTGAACTGCCTGAGCAGGTGGCCCATCGCGAGGGCGTGTGGACGCGTGAGAACCCGAGGTGGACGGAGCGCTGAATAATGTTGGCAACTTCAACGGTGCCAGTGGTCGCTGATAGACCGGCGTTAGAAGCCATGTACCGGTGGGACTCGGAAAACACGACAACATTACGACTAGACCGAGAAATTTCATTATGACTCGTACGAATAATCTCATAGCCCGAGCTTCCTTGCGTCGTTGATGTAGTGATACCTTGAGCAAAAGGATAGAGTCAAGGTGCCCCAAGAAAAGTCTAGAATACTTATTACTTACTGCTCTCAGTAGACGTCTCTGCTTGTGGCGAAATTGAGACTCAAACATAGACAAGAAATTGAAGCATATACCTTCCCCTGTAGAGCTGCTAGGAACGTCTTCTCCCTGCCCGTAATTAAGCGGTAGTTAAGTCATTCGTCACATGAAACGTGCCTCTGAAGTGGAGTCGCAGGACTCGAGTGAGATGATCGAATCATTTCGATGGATGGTGATCCCCAGTGGCCTCGAATAGTCGAGATTGCGGTCTGCAATCACTTCAGTAGCCCGAAATAGTCTACACGGCAGCACTAACTTGTGTTGCGAGAATAGGGCATGTTGAAAGAGGATTGCCGACTGAAGTTCACAAGTTGAAGTTAGCAGTTGAAGTTAGCGTCAAGGTCGCGTCGTCGCGTCGCGATTTCCGATTCAATCTAATCGATCTAGATAAACGCCCGCATATCTCGCTTGCCAATCTCAGATCATTTTGCCTTTAGTTCGAGTCATGAAGGTGTTCTGGGACCAAGATTGTCTCCTACATAATCCTCCCTATGAAATCCTCTCGGGAGACAAAGTTCCTTACATCGAGAGCCCTGCTCGCTTGCAGGTGATCAAGAAAGCGCTCGAAGAGTATCCTTCATTGTTTAGTTTCGAGTCAGCCAGCTCATCCTCTCAGGACGTCATCCGCTGCTGCGAGATGGTGCACGGCCGTGAATATCTAAACTACCTCAGCCATGCATACGATAATTGGGTTCGAACGGGGGGAAGCACGGTAACGCTGCCCGCCTTCGCCGACAACGGGCCCCCTAACCATTAGCATAACCGTCTTTTTTTTTTGCTTCAGGAGGCTGTGCTACCTGAAACATTTCCTCATCCGAAGCTACTCCCTGGACCAAGTCGGACTCAGGTTGATTCCCTCTCGCCCATTGCTCAAGCAGGTTCGCCGTTATTACGGCATATAAGTGTTGCTTTCTACATTTTTAAATGATGTGATTCTAGGTTACTATTGCTTCGATCTCAGCTGTCCCATCACTAGGGGTTAGTAGCTGTTTGTCACTCTGATCGCCTGTCCGTGTTGGATACATTTCTCGGAAACTGTAGACACGTATTCGTCGGTTATTGCTTCCGTCGGTGTCGCCCTCTCTGCCGCGCGGGAACTCGCGACAGCTTCAGACCCTCTCGGACCTAAAACTGGTGTATTTGCACTGTGGTCAGCCGAATTTCATATTTCCTCCCGCGCTTTGCGTACCTAGATGACTCTGCAGTCGCCCACCCGGTCATCACGCAGGAACATCGCTCTGCGGTGGATACTGCTTCGTCAACAATGTAGCCGTCGCCGCGAGATATCTCCAAAGTTTATGTCCTGAGTCTACAGAGAAACATCGAATTGCCATCCTTGATATCGACTATCACCACGGAAATGGAAGCAAGTGCTCTACGAATCACGCTTGTTATAATGTCAACGCGCTGATTTTAGTTCATCTCGTGCAGCGCAGGAAATTTTCTACTCGGATCCGAGCGTTCTCTACGCATCCCTTCATGCGCAGGATGACTATCCTTGTATGATTTCCGTATTCACTTCCGACTCGGTTACTTTTTCCCATAGATTTTACAGGAGCGGTGACAGAGAAAGGCATCGGGAGGGTGTGAATACCAATTTCAATTACCCCCTACCCCGGGACACACAAGACGACGATTATTGCACTACTCTTCGGAAAGCGATTGAAGATATTCGTAGATTTGACCCTGCGTACCTCCTCCTGAGGTTTTGTACTTCAATTTAAGCAGGGACGACATTAATCGCACCTTTATTAGTCTTGGCGTCGATACCTTCGCTGATGATCCAATGAGCACCTTCAAGATATCTCACTCTTGTTATACTATTATGGCCAGATAACTGCAGACTTGGGAAAACCGACACTTTTTGTAATGGAGGGGTGAGCCTATGGCATTCGTTGTTCACGTCGGATCTTTTCACCTGATGTACTTTCAGTGGTTATCACATGGCGACCCTGGGGAAAATGTCCGCGCCGTGCTCCAAGGTTTTGAAGAATGGCATAGAGAAAAAGCACATGTCTGAGCGGGTTAAGCGCCATCCATTTTGCGCTACTTTTGCTGTAAGCTTCATATGTGTATCTCAGGTTATTTCAACACATGTAGGATTAGGAAGATACGATGAAGACTAGAACGTTCACGGAGAGAAATACATAGTATAGTAATAGCCTCGTCGAATGCTGTCACGACCGCCCGTTCAGCATGAGCATTCACTTCCTCGCGAACGTGATCTGATTATGACACGTTAGCATCTTCAGTATATTCCGATCAAGAACCTTACCTTAATCTTATTCTCCCCATCGAGTTTGTAATTGTGTAATGCATCCTTCGCAACAGTCGCGCTTCCTTCGTCCATGTACTCGACGAACGCAATATCCTTTTTGTTTGCGATGAGACGAACTTCGTGCAGGTTGGGGTACCTGTCCTGACGTCAGCATGGCAGAAACATTAAAGCGAATCAATGCGATATTCACTGTGAGAAGAGCGCCATAAGTTGGTCCTTGCTGACACTCTCGGGCAGATTCTGTAAGAATAGAATTTTATTCGGGGCAAGTACTCGTCAGGCATCTGGACTGCGGGTCGTCTGGGCGCAGAGACTGCGGGCCGTCCGCTATGGTTTCAAAAAGATGCCATGAATACAAAGGGAGATTAGAATAAGAAGTGGTGCCCTACTCTCCGCGGCCAGACGCTGAGCACGAACTTCCGTTTTAGGGGATTGTGTAACGGGTAGCTTCTGGATAAGAGAAGTCAGCATGATGTGATGAGACAAGGACACAAATACACACTTTTGTGTTGCAATCTCCGTTGTCGATGTTCCTCATAATGTTCCGCATCAAGCCGCTTCACTACCGCGTCTGAACGAGTCCTTGCAAACGAGATTTGCTGAACACGAACGTCAGGAGCTCTTATTTATTGGCCAAAAGAAGGAAAACAAAAAAAAAGAATATGCGCACCATTGGCTTGGAGTATAGGGGGAACCCTTTGACTTCCTTCAGGGCTTTTTTGGCAACGTCCGCAGATTCGAATGAGACGAATGCTTGACCACGCATGCGAAGGTTGTTGTGTGCGACGACATCAACTACCTCACCGTACGACTTGAAGAGACCGCGCAAAGATGCCTTGAGGACTGAGAGAGATGGTCAGCGTGGCCGTACTGTGACGGTTAGAGTGACGAACCATCGATCCTGATCATCTCGTTCAAATTTTGGATGTAGAGTGTTTCGGAAACATTTTCAGGGATAGATGACGAAGCTGGGTCTGAGTCGACAGGAATCGGAATCTCGTTGGATATGGTGTCTGCAGCCGTTGCTGTGTTGATATCCGACATTGGAAGCGCTAAGCAGGTCGCCGCCTACCTGGCAGCGCAGCGAACAGCAGAACAATCAGACATCAACTGACGGCCATTCCCGAATATTTTCGTAATCTACATCTCGTGATCTACGTCTCCCCTTTCTCATCGTACACATACTCTCCATAGATCGGAAGCCACTGCAGCTCCTTCGCTCTCTCTCTCACTTCTTGGTCGTTCCATTCTACACCAGCAATGCCTTCGGAGATAGCTTTCTCTGCCACCGCGACTGCTACTTCAAAACTCACATCCGGGGCATCCGCGACGTCGGGAAGCAGGGCGTCATCAGGATCTTTGAGAGCAGGCGACAGTGAGGCGAGGCGCTGAGCACCAGCAAGAATCATGCAATCTGACAACGACCTAGCTTTTGCGAGTACCGCGCCGAAGCCGAGGCCCGGATAGATGAGCGCGTCTGGAATCGCTATCAGACCAAATGAAAATGACACAAAAGAAAAATAACCCACTGTTACACTCTGCGATACTGTACCGAATCCGGAAGTCAGACCGTAAAGACAGAGACTAGGTAAGCACATAAACTTACACATAATCTTTTCCATTAGGCATCTTGGCCGGAGGGAATGGACTTCCTGTTGCCAAGAGAGCTTTTCCATTTGTCCAGTCATTTGCCTTTGCCGGGTCAACCTCGACCAGGCGACTTGGATTGGAAAGCGGGAGAATGATTGGGCGATCCGCGGTCTTCGCCATCTCTCGAACAATCTCCTCCGTGAAGGCGCCTCCATGCGTTGAGCAACCGATAAGCACGGTCGGTCTTATCTTCTTCACCACCTCTAAGAGCGTAATTTCACCCTTATCATTGGTTGGCACCCCTTCCCACTCTTCATTGGGACGCACGAACTCCTGTAGCGCAGGACGAATCTGGTCACCGAGAGATTCCTTGATAAGACCATGTTTGTCGATCAGGTAGAACTGCCGGTTCGCTCTATCCTGAGGGACCTTGTCGGTTTGGACGATCCCATCCCGTAGCTGGCGAGCGATTCCAAGACCGGCGGAGCCTGCACCATAAATGATGTAGCGTTGGTCTGCGAGCGTAGTTCTGGTGACGCCAACTGCTGACATGACGGTAGCAAGAGTAACTGCACCAGTTCCTTGGCTGTCAGGGAATGAGACATGAATAACTGCAAGTGGAGATTTATGCACATATCGTCATTGAAGATAGCATGTTTGTCGCGATACAACTCCAAGAGGCGTTGGGCGTTCGATACTCCGAAATCCTCGAAGTGCAACAAAGAATGGGGCAAGTATTTTCGAACCAACTGAACAAACCTGGCAAGTTACAGTACGTGGGCAAACTTCCGTGACGGAATAAAACGGATAATACTTGTCTACGAAACGATCATAAGCATCGCCACGGATGCGCCCATTACGCCATCCCTGTGTACTCATATAGGTTGAATGATGTCGGATATCAGATCACGACTCACAACGTATAGTGGATCATTTAGAATGGTTTCGTTGTCAGTTCCGACATCGAGTACTACTGGCAGAGACTTGACAGGATTGATACCAGCGAGAAGACTTGGGACTTCAAGGTTAAATTCTTAGAGAAGTTTAAATAAATCTCACTCACGTGTAAATCGTGGATTTCGCAGTTGAGATCTAGGCAGTAAAATAATCAGAGGAGATTTGGGCACCCAACGGATGCGAAATACCCCAATACCCTAGAGAGGTCGATTTGTTCAGGAAAAAGGTTAGGGAGGGGAATAAAGTGGATTTACACCAACGCCCTGATCGCCTATTCCCAGAATGGCTTCAGCGTCTGAGCAGACCACGAGATCAACATCACGTCCTTTGATCTGTTCGAGAAAATCCTCTTCCATAGACTCCTGATTACTGAAAGTCAGATATAAACCTTCACTCCGCCTAAACAAGTGCGAGTAGTTCGCGATTGCGTCTGCCTGTTACAGTTTGATGTTTGATTATTGTCTCGAAAGCTAACTGGAAAGAAGGAAGGAATGCGTACCTCGGTCGGCGTATAAATTATGGGCAAAAGTTCTCTGAGGTGGCGGCGGAGAAGCTGATAGAAGAGGATCGTGTTTTGATCCTTGAGACTTTGCAGAAAGGAGTTTTTCCGCAGAGCAGTGGTTCGAGATAACAGTTGGTCATACGCACGCTGACACTGCTCATCGAGCGTGTTAACCTGGTATGGGAGACGACCAACGAGACCAAATTGCTTGCGCTCATTGGCTGTGAACGCAGTGCCTTTGTTCCAGTGAGGATTGGTGAGAATAGCGTCGCCTCGAAGGGCGACACGAAAGATCTTGCCAGTGTTACCGGTGGCCATGGAAGAACTTGTCGACTCTGTGATCCCACCTAGTAGGTATATAAGATTTCATCATCCCGATTCCCAACGCCCCACTGGCATCCGACTCCACCCGTACCCTAGCACCCATCCATCTTAGGATCACCCGGTTTGTCAGTGAGCTGAGCCCCTACACCCTGGCAGGACACGCCACCCGCCACACTGGCACGAACGTTCAGGACTCACGAGCCAGCGTAAAACTCGGAAAACATAAAACATCATCGGATATTGGAGGTTGAACGCCGCATCCGACCAACCCCACGGAATGACATCATCTCTCCATACGGTTCCAAGCCCAATCACCAGGATAACGCCTTGATAGTAGCACCATGCATACGATACGTGGCATGGCATCGTGGATGGGGACTACACTGGGCAAGCAAGCTCGGATGAATGATGCAACCACTGGCACGAACCGGTGTCCCTGGCATAAGTTAGTCCTAGCATATCAACTTGAGGGGCCTCGTAGCACGTCATCACAAGTAGCCACTCGATCTCTCACCACCTGGTAAGTACGTATTATCCTCCTTCAACCAATCGGGTCACCGCCTGGTGCGCGTCTTTTGACACTTTACGTTACATACATGTTGGGCAATAAAATATAATGAGTGAAAAATTCTGAAGGAAAAAGTCACCCCAAATCATCGATCAGAGAATTCCCGCGACCCTTGGCTGATCATTATCATTATCATCACAACACGATGTCTCAAGAATCATATACCCTCTTTTGCATGGGAAATCCCCTCCTCGACATTCAAGTCCGAAAAGGAGAGGGACTTCTCAAAAAGTACAACCTCAACGCCAACGATGCGATCTTAGCAGACGAAAAACAGCTCCCAATGTTGGATATTCTTTTCCCCCACATTTCTACAATTTCTTAATGCTCATTTCCTCTCTAAAAAAAGTTATGATGAGATCGTCAAGGAACACGAGGTGGTCTACGTCGCTGGTGGTGCAGCGCAGAATGCTGCTCGAGGTGCAGCAGTATGTTCCACATTCGCCGTTCCCCATTCTTGTTTTTTAATCTCCTTCTCTTCTCCCCAGTACGTGCTGCCTCCAAACTCCGTGGTCTACACTGGTTGCGTCGGCGACGACGGTCTCGCTCAACAACTCAAGGATGCAAACAAAAGGGAGGGTCTCGCCGAAGCGTATCTCGTCAAGAAGGGTGAACAGACGGGGGCATGTGCCGTCGTCATAACTGGCCATCACAGGTATTTCTACTTTAACACCGATGTCTACACTCCACTCCACACACATTTTTTCTGACCGCCGTTCCTGTTCTCGTTCAGGTCTCTCGTCACCACTCTTCGCGCCGCAGAGAAATTTGACAAAGCCCACTTGTCAACTCCAGAGGTCGCGCGCTTAATCGACGGCGCAAAGTACTTTTACGTCGAGGGCTATTTCCTTACTCACGGCCTTGAGTCTACTCTCGAGGTCGCCAAGAAAGCATCGGAAGCTGGAAAGGTGAGCATTCTCATTTCGTCTTTCCGACGGCATACATGCTTAATCATGTCTCCATCAGGTGTTCGCCCTTAACCTTTCGGCTCCTTTCATACCGCAATTCTTCAAGGTTCAACTCGAACAGGTCTTCCCTTATTGTGACTTTGTCATAGGTAACGAGAGTGAGGCTGCAGCCTGGGCGAGTGCCGTAGGAATAGCGAATAAGGATGATATCCCCGCCATCGCCAAGTCCATTGCAACACTTCCCAAATCAAACCCTTCGCGGCCTCGCACAGTCGTCATTACCCAGGGTGCCAAATCGACGTTCCTTGTTTCAGCAACCGACCCTGACAAGCCAACAACCTTCCCCGTCGATCCCCTGACAAACGAACAAATTGTCGACACCAACGGCGCTGGCGATGCCTTTGCGGGCGGTTTCCTGGGTGCACTAGTTGCTGGTAAATCAGTGGATGCGGCTGTCCTCGCAGGACATACTATGGGATCTATGTGTGTTCAACTAGTGAGGATGCCTATGACTTACTGTTTTAATGGTGTTCTTAAAAATAATTGCAGGTCGGACCTCAATACCCATGGCCCAAGGTGGCTGTGTTGTAGATACTCAGGAGTTGAATCCCTTGCCTGCTCTCAACAGCGGTCTTTGGGTAGTAGTAGTAACATCATACAGTACATGTAATTATCCACAGATATTAAGCTTTCCTCAGCTTGAAGTACAAAATATAATACCCTCATGTAGGGAATCTATGGTGCATAAGGGACGTGTTTGCCAACGTATGGACCAAAAATCAGGGGAATACGATCGGTGTTGTAGGCGTGCTCAGTCATCCTCTACTGGTGGGGGCGACGCAAGGGATTCCTGTGATGGCACATTAGTATGAGCTTGTGAGCGTCCGCTAGAGCAAACTACAAACCTGCGTTAGAAGTTCCGCTGGAATGAACGAACAAAGGTTTAAATTTCCCATAGATATCAGGACGAGTGTCTACTCACCAGGGTGTAGCATCGTCTCGCCATCTTCAGTGAGCATTGTAGATGGGGGATTATCTCCCGTGGAAGTTTCAGGGGAGACACAAGAATCCACGTTTTTGGTGGCCGTGCTCTCAGAGATAAGAAATGTATTGGGTGATGCTTCTCTTGACTCTGAAGCAGCCGCGCCACCCTCAGTCTGCTGCTTCTCGATGCGCCGGGTTTCATCAAAAACGGCCTGCACGGCTGCAGAGGTGATCGCGAGCGACACTGGTGACTTTCCACTGGCATATGCTTCCGAAGATTCAAGAGAGGGATCAATGACAGGAGCCGAAGATTCGTGTGGTCGGGAATCGTCTGGACGGCTGACCTCTCGCTCCTGCGCACGCTTTGGGCTGGAAGCTCCCCTTTCACCCTCCGAATGTACACCAGTTTCATTATCAGGTGAACTACTTGAAGGGGCGTACGGATGGCCGGGTGTGTTTGGTTGCAGTTGGGCGTTCGCAAGAGGTAGTGGCGGCATCCCGGGGTGGTAGTAAGGGGCATAATAAGCGGGATGTGGAGGCCCCGGAATAGGATACGGAGGGACTGGATGTGTACCGTCAGTCCATGCCGGACCCCATGGTGGCTGCGCCAAACGCGCCGCAGATGTGGGATGGCCGACGGGATAATTAGGGTCAACAATCACACCCGGGGTTCGAGGCGGAACAAAAACGACAAATTCTATGATAGATGGACGTTAAGGTGATTCTGTGTGAAGAGTCATGTCATGGCATCACCTGCATTGATTCCCTGCTGGCGATAATATCCTGGAAGAGTTCCTGGAGCCGAGGGTACTGCGGGAGGTGGATGTCCCTTGTTCTTGGATCCTGGGCTACGACTGCGACTTCGGGGTGATTCCCCTACATTCTCTTCGCCAGCAGCCTGTGATCCTACCCTCCTGTCAGGTTCGATTATGACGCCATTGTGACTGGCGAAACCAAGTTAGTCCCCTGAATAAGTCAGTCATAACGCGAGGCCAACCGTGATTTTTGATGACGTCTAAGAGCATCGGTCTAATACGGAGCATCAGGGAATACGCCTTTGGATGGGACAGAGACATGGGACGCGTACCCGTGTGAAGGTAGCCTCGCATTGGGGACACGCGCTTGTGAAAAGTTAGCCATATGGGTGTAACGCAGGCTTGGGATGATCACATACAATCCCGGTTGCGAATGTAATTTGGTCGTCCTCTGGTGACGCTTCAAGTCAGCCTCGCGCGCGAATTCCTTGTTGCATCCATTTATTTTGCAAGGCCATATACCGGTCTCTACCTTCTTAGGGGATGATGATTTCTTCTTAGATTCTTTCTTTTCCTCAGGCTAACGATGGGCGTATAAATGATGTTAACTGATACCCCCAAAACAGAGGGGAGAGATTGGTTGCCGCGGGAGCAAGAGCTCACCGTTGGTTTAAGCTGGGTTCTGACCATGAGCGCGTTTAGATGTGGCTGGCGAGTCGTTGCTGTGGCGGGCGGTGTGGCAGAGCGGTGGCGTGTCCCTTTCACTTCACCCCTTTCTCCCTCCAGCTTTCAATCTCCGCGTATCGGCATCCATCGGCATATCATTTAATTATTTAATTTTAATTTATTACGGGTATCATATCCGATCCTCCATCGCGCTTGTGCGTTCTAATAACCCTTGCACTCTACGGCTGAGGCGTGCAGCTTGCGCCTTGCGTTCCCAGACCTGGTATGTCGGAGTCTTCTTTTTCGGAATCCAAGCTTTCGTGTTCCCCTCGTCGGTCTTCGTCGCAGAGAGGTCTACAACACGTGGCCTTGACGAGAACTTGATGACCTCGCGATACAGCGCCTTCGTCTCTGTCGTCAGGGTGCGAACAGAGGGGGCTTTGGGACTGGATTCTGCGTCAGATTCGTCCGTATCCGAGAGACCAGACTCGTCCAATGGTGGCGTCGGGAGTCGAGGACTAGACATAGGGACCGGGAGTGGAGGGAGCTCGCCAAGCTCCCGCATTGAGTCATTGCCCTTTAGATATGAGTTTTCCATCCTCAGGAAGCGAACGGCACCCCTGAAGCTTTCAAGCTGCTGCGAGTTGAGAACATATATGAACGAACATGACAGAAACAGACCTGTTCCAGGAGATGTGTCGTCTCTAAGTTGCCATCGGCATGTAGGACGATTTGTGACGGTACGGTGGTTGATCCAGTAGCTAATGAAGCATTAACAAGTGAGTTCATGATAAATACTATCATTCCCACCTTTTTCGGGGCCATTTGAAGTGGCTTTGAGCTTGCTGTTTTCTTTGGCTAGGGCATCGAATTCGGACTGCAGCTGTTCCATGGCCTCGACGTAGTACTTCTCCTGTTTTTGTGCCTTTCCTAACAATCCTTCTAGCTCGGCGACGGCTTCTGCTTGCTTCTTGACCCCTTCCATCCGACGCTCCATTAATTCTATCTTCACACCGGACTCTTGGATGTTCTGGTCTTTGACCTTCAATGTGCGCACGAGTCCTTGCATTTCCTCATTGAGCTGCGCAACTTTCCGCTCGGCCTCGACGTTGACTGCCATAGTGGCCTTCACCTCGTCGACACGAACGATCCACGGTGCCGTCCCGATGACTACATTTTGATCAGGTACACCTCCCAAGCGAAGGTTGTCGAGCTCACTTTTTACGACGTTTTCATGGTCCATCGTTTTGGGGAATAACGCGTTTGTTTGTGTGACGAGTTCGGAAATTGCTTTACCGAGAGATGTCCAAGAAGATGTGGTGTCCTTGCAAATCTTTGCCACCGTTGACGAGGCAATGTTGTTGACAAATGATAGCACCTTGCTAAGTTGGAAAGAGGATTTGGAAGCTCGTACTTCATCGATATGGGGCATCGTTTGTTGGGCAAGCTAAAAATGATCTCAGGTGTAAATAAAAAAGGGACAAACAGTTACTATGCTGACCTGAATCCCGAAGTTAACCATCTCTGAGACTATGTTGCAGAGTGCGTCAAGTTGTGGGACAAGATATGCCTTCAGTGCTGATGAGTCATGGGCAAGTTCTTCCAACCGTTTTATCAATTTCCTGCAGGTATGGTTTATTAACTTCTCATCGATGGCGCAGACTAACCCACCTTGCTACGATTCTGGCATTCTTGCATTGGTCGAGTGATTTCTGAATCGGCTCCAGGAAGCTCGTCTCAGGTTCCATACCATCAAGATCATGAACGACATCTAGTATCGCAATCCAGTCAACGAGGCAACTATAGGTTCCGGGAGGACTCACCTTCATCGTTCAGGATGGCTTCGACAGCTGTCTTTGTTAATCCCATCGAGGATGCGTATACATCCAAATCATGATCCAACGACAGTACTAGACCAAGTTCACGTTCGCCAAGGTCGAAATCGAAGGCCTTGAAATATGTCTCCGCCAAGTGGTTGAACTGTGCCTGGATCCTGTCACCGCCAGTTACGACAGAATTTTCCCAACAAGACAGGATCGAACATACCTATTAATATCACTCGTGCACTCCATTTCCCGGAATTCGTCGCGTCTCAACAGGTCGATGTGCATGTCAATTCGTTTTTCTAACGGGGAAATCTCCTGGAAAAGTCTGCCGATGTTTATGTACGACTCGACATCACAACAGCGAAGGATCGCCACGAAACGTTTGCAAAGCGTCGAGAGCACCGCGATTGCACCCCTCATCTAATTCTACAGTCAGCGGTCCAACTCCAATCGGCATAGACCAGAAAAAAAAATTTCTACCTCACAAACACCAACCAAAGTCTCTGAAACCGAACCATTCAGCGATTCAGGTAGATTATGGGCTTGAGCGGTGATAATGTTTATGAGATCTGTTTTCGAAGCCATTCTCTGGAAAAAGAGATAGCATTTCGTTGCATCGACGTCCGTTTCGATGTAAATTTGAGGTAAATACGGCTGTTATATGGGGGTTGTGGACAACGAATTATGGACTTGAACAGTTAGAGACATTACCTGAACGATGTCGAGCATTTCCTTAGACTCATTCGCTTCGATCCTCTTAAGTTCGTGGTCGATGTTCCTGGCCTGGCTTCTGGTGGCTGCTGACTGCAATTTGAGGTTCAATGACATGATGGCAGCCGTTTGCGATGCTGCTGTGGCCGACTCATTTTGCGCATTCTGCGTTACCGAACGAAGCGCCTCGAGTTCACTGCACCATTCCGTTTGATCAATCCGCTGTGTCTGGAAGATGTCACTGACCTTTCTAGCTGAATGACAAGCTCGCGGAACCGACTGATGGTTCGCTCCATATCTTGACAGGCTTCCTCTAGCGACTCGATTCTTTGTTGCCGTTCTGCTAGCTGAACGTCCTTCTCGTCTATGTAATAGCAACTGTGTCGGTCATATGCAACCTGATGGATGGAATAACACATACTGATCTCGTCCTGCATCGCCCTCTCGGTCTCAACGTGATTTTCCTCCAGTTCCTCGCCAAGCTCCTTCAAAGCTTCCAGGTCTTCAATTGTAATTCGCATTTCTTCGATTTTCTGCGCATAATCTTATAAGAATGATGAATGTTCGCTCTCAGGACGGTTGTTACCTCTCCGAGCATAAGGGTTCGTTCTGTGAGCTGGACGACCATCTCCTCGGCGTCAAGTGCATCATCCAGTTGGACTTTGAGATCTTCGATCTGGATATCCGCATTCGCGAGCTTGATGAGAGTTGATTCAAGTTGTGCTTGATGGATTTTAGTTGCCAGGCTCCTTGTGATCAATACTACGATGCATACCTGACAAATCCTCCACACTCATCACGTCCTTCTCCATGTCAGCTATCCGCCTGCGCTGTTCCTGCTCATTCTCCTGACTCACGTCGCGAAGACTAAACAGAAATGTGGTGAGATCAAGTATCGGCGATATACCGAGAGATCTCGAACCGGACCAACGCCTCCTTCAAGCGAGCGTTTTGTTTCTCTAACTGGATGTAAGCCAGAGAGCTGGCCACATTTGAGCTGCCGCCTTCCGCGGCTTTGAACACATTAGTTTCGCGACTTTGAAGATAGCGCACACTCACATGCACCCTCCTTTATGACGTCTAGTTCAACCTCAACAACAGCCAACTTCTCTTTCAGTTCCTCCAGTTCCGACTGAGCGGTCTCCGCACGTTCTTCTGCAACCTCCCTGTCCAACATAGCCATCTCTAACTGCTCCAATGTGTCCAAGTTTCGCGCCTCGGCAAGTTCAGAGAGTTGCCTTGCATCTGCCAGCTCTCTGCGCGCTTCGATGAGTTCCGTTTGTTGCTGCACGAGCTTGGCTTGAAGTTTAGGTCTTAGAGCAACAAATGTTTCGGCCTCGCTGAGCTTCGTCTCGAGCTCTTTCACATGTCGAGCATCATCAGCACGCTTAATCTCTAGAACACGGATCTTTGCTCGAAGTTCTTGTAGTTCCTCATCATCCAACCCTGACTTCTCAGCCGTTGACACAGAACTAGGATTGGGAATCCTACTCACCGGTTCTTTCGGCTCCGAGGGTAACGGCGGTGGGGGAGTGTGTGAACTGGAAGTAGGCGGGACGGTAGAAGCTTGCGTAATACCCGGTATCAGACGATCTCGCGGCTGCATGGGCGAGGAGACTTGTCTGAGCTGCGAAGTCCGGGTGGGTGGCGCAGAATCGGGGGAGTCACCGCGAGAGGGGGCACGCGAACTGCCGATTGAGCTTTCACCCATGGATGGTCGTCCTGGGGTCAAGACGGCTCTTTTCAAAGCACCTTGCTGATGAGTAGTCGGAATTGGACTTCGCTTAGTGGGAGAAGGAGGGGCAAGTCTTGCGCTACCACGTGTACTCTGACCAAGCCCAGCCTTGGAGGGGCTTGTTGCACGCGGGGAAGGAGGGGGGATAGAACGAGAGGATGGTGCGCGCGAAAGACCAGTGCTGGGCGTTCTTGAGTGGCCAAGGGACGGCCGAGACACAGGTTGCGAACTTGGCTGTGGGAGGTCAACACGATTGATGATAACGAGAAAGCAGAGTGGGATGCTCACAGTGCCCGAGAGCGGTGGATCTTGGACGATCCTAACTTGACTAGGCTTCACGAAGACACCATAGTTCGGTGGACAAGAGAAGTAGGGGACGCCTTTAACAGAGCCATCATTCTTCCCAACAGCTTCGGAAAGTTCAATCCCAACCCATTTGCCTGCAGAGAAGGACGTCGTGCCGAAAAAGCGAACGACCCCGCGACCGAGGGGAATGTCGACAATGGTGCCGATGGGGATGTCGACGGGGGCTGAAGCCATTGCCTGCCAAGGTGGTCGAGAGAGACGCGGAATAGGCGGTATCACCACTGTCACGTGCCCGACTCTGATCGGATCGGACGCTCCGGATTGCGGCCCCGCACGCACTCGACCCTCTCACCACTCGCCGTTCAAGCATCCGCACCCCAGCTAAGCACCAGTTGGCACCATGCACACCGGGAGACAGAATGGACATCTAAACGGTACGTCCCTTAGCCAGCCCGCCTACTGTCATTCAAGTTGTTCCTTCGCCTCCAGGTGTCGGTGGCGGTCCTGGTCCCTTGTTCAGGCAGAGTCATGGCTCGGACACAGACACAGAACGCGGAGGCAGGCACTTCTACACTACAACTACACCATCCGAACCGTCTTCTGCCCAGACAAACCCAGACAATGGTCGCGCCGGCAGCTCAGAACTCGACGGAAGGCCAAATGGCTCGGTGGGCACCGCTCCTGATCCAATTCCCATCATCCCTACTGGTCCGCAAAGCGACACCTTACCTGCGGTAACCCCACGCCTCCTCCCCTTGGGCGCCGAAAATATCCCCTGGAGGTCCTCTCCCGGAAAGCTCAAAACCGCTAATGCCGCTCTAGTCCTATGTCTGAACATAGACGTTGATCCCCCAGACATCGTCAAGACAAACCCGTGCGCGGTGCTCGAGTGCTGGGTAGATCCACATACTATGCCTTCTCACAAGGCCCTTGAAGTCATCGGAACAAACCTGCAGCACCAGTTCGAGGGCCTGAGTCCTAAATTATCCTACAAGCCAATTTTAGACCCATCCTATGAGGATCTGCGTCGCTTCTGCGCTACCCTAAGAAGGCAGGCCAAAGAAGATACCGTCCTTTTCTACTATAATGGCCATGGTGTCCCTAAACCAACTGCCAGCGGCGAGCTATGGTGCTTCAACAGAAATTATACGCAGTATATACCGGTTTCCTTGGCTGAAGTGCAACACTGGCTTGGTACTCCTTGCGTGTACATATGGGATTGTTCGGCAGCCGGAAACCTACTACTGAATTTTAATGTCTACGCGCAAAGACGCGATAATGAGACCACTGGTCGACCGGAAGGCACTCCACCCTTTTCTGAATCGATTCAGCTCGCTGCATGCGCTGCGAACGAGCAATTACCCTCGTGTCCGGAACTTCCAGCCGATCTTTTCACCTCATGCCTCACATCCCCCATCGATATTGCCCTGCGTTATTTCGTCATGCACAACCAGCTCCCGAATAACATCACCGCAGACATGGTCATGCAGGTCCCCGGAGACCTCAAGGACAGACGCACTCCACTCGGAGAGCTTA
Organism: Russula griseocarnosa; assembly: GCA_022884055.1. Classification (NCBI taxonomy): domain Eukaryota; kingdom Fungi; phylum Basidiomycota; class Agaricomycetes; order Russulales; family Russulaceae; genus Russula; species Russula griseocarnosa. The sequence continues at coordinate 240,246 of JAGKRU010000012.1, forward strand.
ACTGGATATTCACTGCCATCACTGACACCATTGCGTGGACATCGTTCTCAAGAGAACTCTTCACTCGACTCTATAGGTCGGATCTCCTAATTGCATCACTTTTTAGGAACTTTCTTCTGGCTGAACGTATTATGAAGAATTACCACTGCACACCCCATACCTCTCCTTCCCTACCTCCCACAAACACTCACCCATTATGGTCGGCGTGGGATCTCGCTGTTGATTCTTGTCTACGCCAGCTCCCAGAGTTGCTTAAGCATACAGACACGAGCATGCTCGGCATGGCTATGGGTAGTGCATCTATCAGGACTCGAAGGCAGGCACAGGCGCAGGCAGCGGCACCACGGCCGGATAAGCTGGGTCATGGTGAAAAGCCATACACGTACATTCCTAGCCGCTTTTTTGCAGACCAGCTCACAGCATTCGAGGTATGGATTTCTCGTGGAGGTTCTGCCTTGACGAAACGTGGTCCCCTATCATTGCCTCTACAAAATGGTGATCTACCTGAGACCGAGGACGATCCTACCGCCGGAAGCCTAGGACCTTCCGTAACTTCAACTAAGAAGGACCACCACCTGGTTCCACGCAAACCCCCGGAGCAGTTGCCCATTGTTCTCCAGGTTTTGTTGTCTCAGCCTCACCGCCTGAGAGCCCTCGTCCTTCTATCCCAATTCGTCGACCTTGGCCCGTGGGCCGTCCACCTCGCTCTTGCTATCGGAATCTTCCCATATATATCCAAGTTGCTCCAGGCAGGTGGCCAAGACCTGCGGCCTGTCCTGATATTCATCTGGTCTCGTATACTTGCTGTCGATCCTTCGTGCCAAGTCGACCTGTACAGTAATGGGGGCTATAAATACTTTGCAAATATTCTTGCAGCACACGACGATTCTCAACATCTTACTATCCCTAATGGTTCAGAACATAAGGCTATGTGCGCGTTTGTTTTGGCAGCTATCGCGCGCGATTACCCTCATGGCCAGAATGCGTGTTGGCGCGAGAGAGTGTTCCATTCCTGCTTTGAACGCTTGGATGAAGGCGATTTCCTTTTGCGACAATGGTCCGCGTTATGTATCGGGCAGATGTGGGATAGAAACGACGACATCAAGATCTTTGGCGTGGATAACGGAACTCAAGATAAGTTCATATCCCTTCTAACAGATGACTCACCCGAAGTCCGTGCCGCGGTGCTTTTCGCGCTGGGGACTTTCATGGGCGCATCTGGTTCAGGAAACTCGTCGAAGACCGGTGGAGGAGGGACCGGCACCATGCATCATCTAGAGGAGCGTGTTCACTTTCGAATGGAAGTCGCTGTGGTCACGGGAGGCGCCTTAGCAATCAAGGAAGACGCAAGTCCTATGGTGCGCAAGGAGCTCTTAGTGCTCATCAGCTGTCTTATCAAGGAGTGGCGGGGACATTTTGTCGTTTGTGCCTGGGTGTATTGGGAAGAAGACAGAAGATGGAGACTCGGTGCCACCACTGAATTCCGTGACGAGGACGTGACGAGCCAGGCCACCTCCGAATGGTTGGATAGCTTCGGGGATGAGGAAGTCCGTGAGGAGAATCGTGTTATTTTGTCGTCCTTCTTCACAATATTTTCCGTTTTGCTGGAGCTCTCGGTGGACCCGTACCACGAAGTGGCGACAAATGCCCAAACCATCGTTGACTACATCATGGCGCTTCTCCTTGAGTCACCATTTACTCGACTGGAATCCAGCACACTTCACCGGCAGTCTCCTTCCCAGCGCGTGCCCACAGGGGGGGGTCGGTCTCGGCGACCCTCTGTCACATCCTCACCAACTTCTACGACGCGTCCTTCCTCACCTAACGTATCTCGCTCTGGTGTCCCTCGCAGTGACACCATGTCCAGCACGATATCATCCGGCATGAGTAATACTCTCAAGCGTACATCATCCTTTGCAAATGCTCTGAAAAATTTGGCCGGAGGTATCGCATTTCCATCTATTGAAGATGGTCGTTCTTCTCCCCATCACACCTCACATCCTCACACTTCCCTAATAACTTCCTTCGAGAAACAGGGCGTCTCACGGCCTCCATCGCCAAATCTCAATTTCGCGCAATACGCAGCCCCTTATTCTCGTCCTTCGTCGCCACAAGCCCTAACATCATCAAAGAGCGCTCCGGCATCGCCAACAGCATCGCCGCGGAACTCGACAGAGGATCGCTCACATGTTTCGACAGATTTTCTACCCTCTGATGTGATGGAGGCGCTGATGGAGGAGGATATGGAACGCTTACGCGCGCGGCGGAGAGCCACGCATGGTGCAAGGGGTCGCAATGCGGTGCCCCATAGCCCAGCAGACAGCACCTTTTCTAGTGACTCTGCAGCGAGCAGTGTTATTCTCGGTCTGGGAACCGGAGTAGGCATTCGCGACATTTTACCGCTGAAGAGCCGCTTTTTCGACTGGTGTTGCGAGTACTTCAAGGAACCGCAGATGCGGGTAAGTGGCCGATTAAATATTCCTGTCCCCGTTCTGAGCGTCCAATAATCTTAGCAAGCCGAGGCTGATGAGCCGGGGAGCCTAGAGTATAATTATCAAGCCTGGCGTCATCAACGGAACGAGCAGGTGCTCTCTGAGACTCGAGATCAAGCAGAGATTGCCTGTTTGTGTAATTTTTCTGTATTTCTAACAAGCCGTTGATGGTATCGTAGCCAATCGCCCTTGGGACAAAACAGTCACCACCCTGCATATCCAAAGCGTCCCGCTGTCAATAGCATTCCACGCATACGATCCACATGTCGCTATCGCAAACGATGACGTTATTACGTGGGTATTCCATATTTGAGTAATGCGTTGCAGATGGTGACTGGTCGTACTTAGTGTATGGGATTGGTCACGACGTCGGCAGCTATCGCGTTTTCCCAACGGCAATCCTAAGAAAGCGACCATCACTTCACTTCAGATCATCAACCAAGATGTTGGCGGCATGTTACTTGCAAGCTCTGGTGGCGTGTTTCCCCCTGGCACTTCGTAATCCCATTAACATTGTATTCAGCTGACGGCATGATTCGACTTTACCGTAACTACGATCCAGCGACAAGTAGCACTGATGTTCAGATGGTGAGCGCTTTCCGCGGGCTGAGCGAGATCATTAGCATGCGTCGTGGAGCCGGTGTCGTAGTGGACTGGAAACAAGCCGGAGGCTTCTTGCTCGTTGGAGGCGATTCGCACATCATCAGAGTGTGGGACGCCCATACAGAAGCTCAGCTACTCGTACGTGGACATTCGATTTTACCTGCGAACCAAAACCGACGAAATATCCTTAGGATCTAGAAACCAACTCTGATAGTCCGGTCACGGCGATTGCCTCCGAACGAGGCCCGTCCTCCATTTTGCTCGCTAGCTTCGCCGATGGCTTTATCAAAGTGTTTGATCGACGGTTAGAAGAGGAGGATGCCGTTGTGCGATCATTCAACGAACATACTAACTGGGTCCAGAACGTTCGTTGGCACCCCCAATTCGGGAATCAGTTCTTGTCAGCGAGGTTAGTTGTATCGATTTCACCTACAGCTATGTGATGGCTGAAGCTGTTGTCTTAGCTTGAGCGGTGAAGTCAAACTATGGGACATTCGTGGCCCTGATCGAGCTGCAGAGACTTGGGATTTCTTCCCTGGGGGACTGGCCGCATTCGATGTCCATGCACAATGCGGAGTGTTTACTGGGTAAAGGGCCTTGCACGCCTAGACGTCTGTTACGGTACTCACTGGGTTTCCCCAGGCTTTCTGCCTTGTCCTCCTCAAACTGGCGGAGTCAGCGTGCTGTTGTTCACTCAATGTCACGCTCGATCAACCTCTCTACTGTGGTTATGAGTACCGGAATGACGACGTCTCCAACGCGGGGATTCCCATCTCAGTATATACCACGATCGAGCTCGATCGTATTTCACCCAACTGAAATGTTGTACGGGGTCGGTAGCCCCGACGGGACCGGTACGTATTCGAAACTCGGCGTAAAGGAAATTATTTAAAAGAAACTTTCATAGTACGCATCTACGGCTCCAATCTGATGTAAGAACGGGTCGACTGGAACCAAACTTTGTAGATTTGCTACGCGCCACACATGTCAAATTTCTGTGATCTTCTTTGAATTCTCTCTTCGATGTGAATTAGTATATATGCCACTATTGACATACATGCCATACATACCAATACTACGACCTTTAATTCTCTGGATGTTCGAGCTGGGGTTGGTTCATAACCCTGACGTTGCTGAGCGCTGACGTCGACGCGCGCCACGGAGTTGAATTTGACCGATGGCTGAGCCTCAGCCTATTTCACTGGTTGTCAAACAAGCACGATAAATCCAGAATACCACAAGGCCACCACCATGCCTCCAGCCGCAGATGAGAGTCACCCCCCACCGGGCATTCCCAACGAGCCTGAAGACGCAGAGGGCGAGGAAAGTGATGACTATGACATCGAGGTAGGCGACTGTAGTTTGTTTTAGGTTTATTTTTATCCCCCCACCTCTGAACACTATGGTGGCACTTTCAAAGGACGACGACGACGACGAATATGCCGGAGAAGACGATGAAGAGGAAGGGGAGCCAAATGGAGTGAGTGCTCGTCTCATATTCTCCCTGATACTCCATACAATGTACTGATTAATCACTGGCTCATAGCAACAAGCTGGTGGACATCTGACAGCACTACTCTTAGGAAAGACAGCGGTAAGTGGATCATCGGTCAGGTTCAACTCACAACGCCGCTAACTTGAAACTGGAAGGGCGCTGGTGAAGGGGAGGAGGAGGAGGAAGACGATGACGATGACGATGACGATGACGACGATGAGTACGCCGAGGAGGGTGATGGAAAGGGTTCGACTGCGCTTAGCTCTGTGAAACGTGGAAGAGATCGCGAGCAGGAAGAAGCAGACGGACACGAGGATGAAGGACAGGATGCGAAGAAGGTCAAAGTGTAGAATTCGAGGAGGAACGAACATAGACCGAAACCCAACTCGGACGAACTACTTAGTCTTGTTGTGCTCGATCGGATTGGTGTAATTTATTATAAATCGAGAGGCAATTGTTGTGAACATCGTGGTGTGGTAGATGGCAAGCGTTCTCTTATACAGACAGGTCAAACACCAAATTATTACATGGACGAGTACACGAGTACACGGACGTTTGCTAAAGAGTAGAGTCGTCGGATTAGTTGCGACGGTAATCTACGTGAGATAAACTCACATACAGTTTCTATCCATCTTTTTGCGCAAGCGTGTGCTCATGGGACAACTATCTCTTCCTTCCAGTCAATCCCCTCACGGGTAAAGAATGTCCTCCGGTTCGGCTTGATGGCCATCTGCACCAATCAACATACAACGGCTCGATGACAATTATAGCGTAGTTGCTAAGAGCAAGCTCGGCCAGCTTCTTGTCTTTTTCCGTTTTTGCGTCGCTTGGTTTGGGCACGTTGGTAGGGCCAGTCGTTCATCTCCTCATACCCGCCCTTTAGGAGGCTGCCAGGGGGCGGGCGGCACCAAGTAGCGCGCATTTGTTCGCTCACGGCATCGAAAAGCTCGCGTCGCTTTGCCTCCCAGTCAATCCCAGTGGCCTCGAGAGCCTTGATTCCGGCGCAGTCGGGAGCATCACGCGGAGGCGGAGAGACAGAGTGCTCGCCTGGTGCAGCAAAAATGCGAGCGGGTCCAGAGATTCTGAACTGCTCCTGGGTAGCGTTGATCCACCAGGCAAGCTCGACAGTGTGCGCGTGGGCTATATGCTGGACCTTCGGGGTACGAATGTCCGTAGAGGCGACCAAGAGGGGAAGCGCGGTGCTAGAAGGGGTCACGAGGAAGGCACGATTGATGAGTGAGCGAACACGGGGTGTGCCTGTCTCATCGATAGTCGCTAATTGAAACACTGCAATGGGAACGGAATTGAGACGACATCTCGACAAGTGTTGCAACCCCAGAATGCTCACAGCTCGAATTTGAGTTCTGTGTAGCGGCCTTTTCGAGCGCGCTGAACCAACGGGGCACGAGAGACATCGTTTGACGTTAGCCTGGGCCCGAGATCCCCGCTTTTGATGTATGAGATCGCAATTCACTGAATTGTTTCATTTCATTTTCGTCACTTGCAAATGTCTACTCCCACGCCGCGCCCGCCTTGCAACCGTTGTCGTCAACCGACACACTCTGCTCCCCTATGGCACGGGAAAGCAGTTCTTCAAGCGCTGAGGTCGCAACGCTCGTCTCGATCCAGGAAGATCATGTAGCCGAACCACCGCCCTCGCAAGATCATACAAGGGATATGACGAGGGTGGACTCGGACCGGCCCGTCTCGCCTTCATTATTCGAAGCAACACGAAAGAGCGTCGAGACAGACCGCGACCACGTTCGAACAACTGCTCCCAAGCGATCTCCGAAAGACCGCTTTCGTGCAGCTGTCCGAAAGGTCATCTTCGTCCATCGAACGTCCTCCAACATTTTGGCCAGACGTGTAGGCGCTGAACAAGGCATCGACCCTCGCCGTAATAGCACATTTGCTGCATTCAGAAACGTTCATCAGAAATGCGTTATCGATGTCATAGACTACTCGTCTATAAGATGCAGCATTGATCGCATGACGAATAGCGCGTTCATCAAGTTTCTTCAAGACCGCCGAGCATCCGTCCGTGAGCCATGGATCAAAGTCCGCTGGATCAACGTAGGGGGAATCAGTTGGGATGTCATCTGTGCCCTTGCTATAAAATATGGTAATGCATGTAGCTCGCGGCAGCCATTATTTCCTCAAGCTCTAATTTTTTACCCACAAAGACATGCACCCGCTATCTGTTGAGGACATTCTTCACCTGGGCCGTCACAGTCACACGCTTTCCAAGGCCGACTACTACCCCAAGCACCTATTCATACGTGTCCTATGTCATACCCTTGGTTCGGCTAATTCCACATCACAAGGCTCCACGACGGATGTGGGCTCAACAGGATTTTCGTCTAGCCCCCCCTTCACCGATATACCCCGTTCCACCTCACCCCACCATTTTAATTCCGATGGCATGGCGGACGAAGGCGTATATGAGAATTTCCATGGACATGATGCCGATCCGATGGCGAATGAGCTCGAAACTGCCAGGGTTTCCTCGGTTGACCCTGAAATAGGCCGTCGCACGACCTCACTTCTCGTATGAGGTCTTTACTCCATTGCAATTTAATTTTCCTTACGTTTTCTTTCTTCTGTAGTCTTATAGGCGTAGGCGCGCTATCGCAGAATTGACACTCGATGAGCTAAAGGAGGACCGCGTCCATGTCCATATCGAACCTATCTGTATATTCCTTTTCCGTGACGGTAATTTTCCATCGCGTCATTGCGTTACTTCCTTCTCCTTATAAGGTGTTTTTTTGGTCAGGCACGGTCATATCGTTCAACGCAATGCCAAATCTTGATTTGACTGAGCCAATTTCTACGCGTATTCGTCATGCGGACACCTCTTTACGAAGAACGGCTGATCCATCCTTACTCGTTCAAAGTTTGCTCGATCTAAGTACATAGCTCACTCTTGGGCCCAGCCATCGCGCTTAATGATATCCTGACTTAGCCGTCGATTCTGCCCTGGAGGTCGTGGACGAATACCGTGCGCGGCTTAACATGATCGAGCGCGTCATTCTCACTAAATCGAAGGTTGAAACCGTCAGAAGTCGTTCGTATTCTTACGGTCAATCCACTTACTTTGACTCATGCCCCATTTGTAGTCCATATCCTTTCTGGAGACTTGATTTTACACAAGCGCACCCTTGGGCCTGTCAAATCCTTGATACATTCCCTGCGGAACTACGACGTCGATAGAACGGCAGCATGTCTTGACGTGCCAACATCTGAGAATGAGAAAGTCGTTGGGTACATGTCTCATATGGCAAAGATATATCTTGTCGGTCCTTTCCTTCACGGTCTACTGTGGCTTTACTTACTCTCCTGACAGGCTGATGTGCATGACCATATTGAGTATGCTCTGTACAGCATGGACATGTATTCAGCCATGGCAGAAAACTTGGTTAACTATTCCTTCAATGTATGTCATGGCCTCGGTTTCTCAGTGGCTTGATGCTAAGGAATCATGCATGTAGATGGCCTCCTACGAAACAAATGAAGCGATGTACGCTTAAGAATCGTCGTATTGTCCGGAATGTCACTCAACATCCATGCAGGCGCCGTTTGACGTTGTGCACGATCTTGTTCTTACCGCTCACTTTGCTCACCGGATACTTCGTGAGCTTGTCCCCTTTCTCTGTAGAAAAATAACCCAGACTTTTTTAGGGCATGAACTTCGAAAACATGTGGTCTGTTAACCATAGCCATACTGACGTTATGTGCGTTTTGCTTCGCACATTCATTTCCGAAGTTGTGTGAATCTGTTGTCCCCAGCTTCTGGATCATCGCTATTCCCGTCATGTTCATTATCACGCCGACGTTCATGTGGCCTGAGATCGTCCGCGGGTATCATCACGTCAAGAAAATAGCCCTGATTCGGAGAATCACAAAGGCACGCCCTAACGAGCTATCTATCTGGTCTAATGTGCTAACTCGCAACGATCGTCCACTTAGAGGTTCAAAAGCGAGTGAAATAGCGGTATTTGTGGCAACTCTACAATGAGCCAGACCGTGTAATCTCCCTCACATACCACGCCCCAGGAGTGTCACTTTGATGCTCGGACGCAACCTCTACACTGACTCTCCTGCGTCTGTTATTTACAGTATATTTCGGCTCTTGGTTACACATGATTTTTTCTGGTATCACATTTAAGGGCCCTCATAGCCTGGAACAACTTGAACACACGGATTTCCGGTAGCATCCATCAATGTTATTTATCTCGCGTTGATTATCACTGCAGGGTTTTACACACGCGTTTCGTCTCTTCTCTGTTCTACATGGGATCTCGTCCACTTTTCACCAAAGTGCGAACTGTTACGCATCGTGCTGTATATCTGTGTATTTACATGCTGGTAAACTACGCTCCTTGTGATTAGAATACCAGAACACCTGAGGCCAGTAGAGCTAAAACAACGAAGGTGGTCTGCAGGGATCGAAGGCATTATCATGACAACAAATACCTTTTGGCAGCAGTAGTTTCACTTTACGGTCCGACCTTCATAGAGACCACATATACAGTGAAATGTATTTTGGGCAGAACAAGCAAACGACCGTGCGCATGCCGGAACACTCTTGTCAGTGGTCAACATCGGTTGCAATATAAAGTCAACCCGGATAAGACTGAGGCGGAGCCTAGGCACTTGAGAAGGATGAGATCCTTAGGTACTTCAAGGTGCCACAACCTCGTCCTTGTGCTCACAGCAGTTTCCCATACCTGGGAGTGCCCAAGTTCTTTTCTCCAGTCAGTATTGTGACTGGTCAAAAGGCTGTCACCTACCCGAGCCCCCCACCGAAGGACCATGCAATTGGCATATACGCGTAGACTTGCGGGATGTTCGTAGGGTCGGTGATCTCCGCAACAATACTTTTGATGATTCCAACATTGCCGTTGAGGGCTCCATTAAGACTCCGGTTAGATAGGGTATGAGTGGTGGATCAGGTGACTGATTTAAAGGGACGGATACGTGCCAAAAAGCGGCGCCCCAATAAGTAGTTGAGAACCCAAAGCTGAACATTGACAGTGATAGGCCGAACAGCCCAACAAGGATAACGGGCTTACGACCGACGACATCGGAGAGCCTGCTCCAGTGTAACACCGTAATAGCCTGTGTGGCGAAGAACATAGATTGCTAGACAATGCAATGTGAGAATCAGTGAGATGTGGTAGACACATGTCAACTCCAGGACACACCATCATGCCCACATAATACCCTACACGAGATTCGTCACCATGGGTAATCCCGACATCGCGAACGAACTGTAGAGGATAGATGGGAAGAAACAAAAGGCGTCGACAGAAACCGACAGACCTCTGGTGTGAAGGGATAAACGACCTGGGATGTAAGTGGTTCTGCGAGTTGGAGAACAAGCAAAATCCAGACTTGTGCCCATGGGACAGGCGTAGTAGATGGCTTCTGAAGAGTCGACTCCGAAGAGAGGAGTGGAGTGTCCTCACCAAGAAGATCTTCTTCATCACGAGTTATTACGGACATAGCAAAGACGATTATTGAAAAATGCGAAGAGGAGTAACAAAGGCCCGGGTAGAGAGTCTCGAGTCATGCATGCTGGGCCCACCCCTTATAACTCATGGCTATGAGCCCGAGCCAGGAATATCAATCACGCAGACAGTTCGATCGCGGCGCAAAGGCCGACCGACCGCTTCTAAACGTAAGCATCGTCGCATCCAGCTACCTCAACGGTACGTCGTTTGGTCGCTCCTTCCACGCTCAACACCCCTCCTCTCGCGCCATGCAGTCACTAACGGTGGTTTTTGACCATGGGAACAGTTATGCCAATACGGTCATACACCAACAGTACACACAACTAGAACAGATTGTATTGTGCCTCCAGTGTGAGGGTTTGTTCTTATATTCGCTCGTCACAACTTGCCTGCATTCTAAAAATAATCTGAATAGACGCTACTCCGAAAAGGACCACATGTGGCCAGATGCACCGGGAGCTGTCCTATTCGCCTTGTCACTGTATTGTGTGAGAGAAATTATATGAGTCAGCTAGAGAAGTACTGTACTAGGTGGTCAGGGACCGCGGCAAAAAAAAGGGTTTGTACAAGTGAGGCGCATCCGACTCCGACACTTTACCAACTTCACAACCTAGTTACGTCACAAAGGCAGCCACGTATTTGTGGCGGGGTGTCTCTCGAGGAGTGCAGTTGGCTCGAGGAGTGCAGTTGGCGCCGCAAATGTTCACGCAGATCATGTCGGGCCACCCGCTCTCAAGCACATGAAGTTCAATTTTTGGGGACGCTTGTACAGAGTTGCATGTGAGATCAGGGCCATAGTACACTGGCACAGGGGTATGTGTAAGACTTGGAGCAGGTGATCGAACTCTCAACTCTCCCCGTACCAAAAGCGAATTGTAGACCAAGACTGAAGTTACATACATATATACTGAGTGTGTTGGAATGCTTGGTTGCGTCGCACTTTTTTGGGGAAAGTGTCATATTCATTAATTCGGACTTCCTTTTATGCTCGCGTGGTCGTTGGTTGACGGTTGCACGGAGGCCGACACGCCATGAGACCGAGGAATGTGAGTAGTGAGGAAAGTATCAGAAAGAAGAATAGTCGAACTACTGTACGCACAGATGTAGGCGTTTCATAATTCTTGTGAACGCCATTGCGTATTGCGTACGCCTATCCCCTGTTACATATAATAACGAGTGCGACCCACAATGAAATTACAACTCGTTCTCTCTCCCAAATTTACCATCTTGGCACCTGGGAGAAAGCCAAATTCACGGGAAACGGTGAGCGTGAGGACATGTAATACTGACACAGAGCGGTGCTGTGCTGCGTGCGTGAAAGTGTGCGGTGTGTTAGGTACACGAGCGAGCGCGTAGCGCCGTCAGGCGAAGCCTGTAGGTCCACCCGGAGGTGAGCTGCACGGGCGGGTAGGGCTCTCGCGCTCGCTGCAGCGATCCGTGAACTGGTGATCATAACAGACCCGCTAGTGGTGAAATGGCTGCGAGACGGAGGTGATCCTCCGCTGCTTTGCTGTTGGTGTAGAGTGAAAGGCGACTGCGACTGGTATGCTAATGATGCTACTTGCGAGCTCGGCTTGTTTGCGGAGGATCGACGATTGTGAGTATCCTCAGATATATACAACGATCCGCTGCTGTGGCGGAAGAGGGATAGATAGTCCAAACTCCGACGCGAATGCAGCAAACAAATACAACTCCGCCTGTCTGAGCTCGAACGACTGTCTGCTTATATAAGTGATAATTCCTTCTCTCTCTCATCACTCTCATAGCTCCATCGTTCATCCATGCATCATGGTTGAGATTGAAGTCTTTCTAAGCTTTGGTGGAACCCAGATCTCCTTTCTTTCGATTCCCCGAAGTGATATCGAGAGACTCGCCGTCTTCCCATTTCGATATATACGCTATGTAATGTTTACAATTTGTGGAGCCCGTGGTAGTCTTTTCACAACACCCGACGGTCCCTCCGTGAACTACGACAGGACCGAAATTGCGGATGACGAAAACACATATTACTATCAACCTTCGGGTAAGCTTTCTTTTTGTGTGTGAAATTGCTGTTCACAGTGTCTCGACTTCGCCAGAAGATTGTGCATTTGTAGACCATCTAGGTATACATGAGCGAGTAACATCTTCTACCCTAACACAAGGACGCCGCGATGATTTCAGAAGCTGTGTCGTACAACGAGATGGGCATGCCTGTGTTGTTACACAAAGGCCAGCGTTGGCTTGTGATGCGGTACACCTGATTCCCCATTGCAAAGGCGATGAGGTAAGATTTACTGTCAGTTCATATAATTATTTGATGACGTTGTTTTCTAGTACATTGAAAAAGTGATAGAACTTCGTTCTCCCGGAGATGACTCGGCACAACCTTCAACGTCAACAGTCGGGATTGATGACATAATAAACGGAATGTCGCTGAGCACGGACCTGCATAGGCAGCTTCGTGCAGGGCAGATTGCCTTCATAAAGGTGTGAAACTTTGGTAGTTCATATTTAGGCACCGTTCTAACCAATGTTAGACACCGAACTATGGGCTGCGTCCCGGAGACATAAGGAAGTTTCAGCGAGGTGGCTCGGGCCCGGATTACATCACCCTGCATTGGATAAAGAAGTCCGAAACGTACGACCCTACAATGTTGGCAGTCCTTCAAACCCTTCAGGGCTCAGTTTCCAACGTTGCCCAACATATGGTGGTTGCGGGTGCAAATGTCGATGCACTCTTCCAAGGCCAAGGAGGCTCGCCACCCTCTACAGTTATCCTCGACTATGTCTACGGTGTTGCCGCTTTCAAGTCCTGGTACAGCGGGCGTGGTCGCGTTTATGAAGTAATGAATGAATATCGCGAAGATAATTACGCAAATATTCAACCACATCCCCGTACCGCCCTACCGGATGACACAGATAACGCTTTTGAAGACGACAACCCAGATGACGACCCAGACGACGACCCAGATTACGTTCCCCCAGACCACGACTCAGATGACTCCTCTGAACTAGACGACCCCACCGACCCAGATTTTCACCCCCCTGGGCCACGGAAACGCCTCACTTTAACAAATGGGGGGATGAGAGTGATATGGCGAAAGCGATGGATGTACTTAATATGGTCTTAATGCGTATCCATGGGATCACGCCAGAAATGGCTGCCGAGCGCAGGCAGAAAGAAATAGAGCAGGAGGAGTGGGCAGCTCAGGAAGCGAGCCGAAGCAAAGTGATGGAGTGGAGGAAACATCAGGGTGTCTACTGAATAGCTGTATCTGCTGTGTAAATGGTTATTCCTTTTGTGGGCCGGGGATCCACTGTAAAGTTCAAAGGTCATGAATTTTAGTAGGCACTTCACTTTTTGCTGCTACAGTAGAAATTCTTATAATGGATACAACAATCCTCTATATTATAAACGACGTGGGTCGGCGTCTTTGTTCTGATTGGCTAGATAAAAGCCACGTGGTAATTGCAGAGCAGAATGATGACTCACGATGATGAATCATCTGTTTTCGGGAATCTTCATGAGTCTTCGTGATTTTTCCTGAAATTATTCCTCACAGGGTATATAAGGACCTTATCGGATGCCTGTGCCAGGAAGCCAAGAGCAGTCCAAAGCGTTCTACTGCATGTGCCATGCGTGTGCACACCCCGGCGTGACAAGTTCACTACGACTAGGCACATCCTCCGGCCCATTTACAGGCCCCACGGAAGCATGTGCGATAACTTACCTCGACCCGGACCAAGTCCCCTCCCCCGCGTTTGCAGCAAACCCTCAGTGTTCTCCGCAACACCCCCACGTCCTTCAGAGTCGACCAGGAGCCCCTCTATCACAATGTCAGTAAGCACGGCAGCATCCCTTGCGACCAGAAAACAGTGCAGCAGTGCAGCGCAGAGGCAGAGCGTTTTCAGCAGGGAGGGAGGCCCGGCAGTATACCCCCGGCCCAAGCGATGTGGCACCTGTGCCACGTATGCGCATGTTTCAGCAGACGACATACAAGGTCTCAAGCATTGTCAGTACCCCTCTACGTGTTTAGACTTAGCGTTACATCACTCTACCCATTTTAATAAGTAGTAATTCCAACCGTGCGTAGCACGGGTTGCCGTGCCGCTAGTCTACTATAATATAAGCGCGGTAATTGGAAATGTGCTGACACAAACAACCTGAGACAAACGACCGAGATAAACCACGCGGAAACCACGCGACATAACCTGATTGGCCGCCTACGCGTATCAGTGCATCAAGATGACAAATGACCCCTAAAAGATGAACGTCCTGTTTCTACACCTCCAGCACTGAATGAAAAAAATGATAGACACAGAGTGTACTCTTGAGAGCAATCCATCGCATCTTTCAATGAGGCATATTGCACAGCAAAGGCCCCTGGACATTTAATGACAAACTGGCACTTGATGGTGGAAAGACAATATGATAGGCTTCCGTAGTGAAGATAAGATTTGGAGGGTGCAGAATTTGGGGGAGGATTAGACTAGTTGAAAGAGCATGGTGCAAACTTGGTATAATTTACACAAACAACAATTTCAGGGACACTGACAGAGTATTATGCATGATACAGAACACCGCTCGACATATACACCTAACTATCTCCACAACCAGATGGAAACTACTGCGAGATCTGGAAGTGCGTTTCCTTGATTGTACTGAAAATGATGCCATCGTCCATCAGTCACTTATACACCTACAGTATGTATGTCCGCAACCAGACAGAAACCCGTACTGGCCATCGGCATTGACATACCCCGTGGGGTCATATGTATTGATGCCAGTGTTTGAGAATCAGCGGTTGGTGTGACCTTCCCAAAAAGGTAAAAGCTTAGTAATCTATTTTTTCTGTTCAACGCGACTTAGATAATCGAACTAAAACTCATGTAAATTATTAAAACACCCTCGAAAAATATAGTTTTATTTCATTGTGGATTACAACTAAATTGTGGCCACAACGCGAGTGAGGCCACAATGCAAGGGAAGGGGAACGCAAGGGGGAACGCGTCCTCACTGTGTTTCCCCCAATCCCTCAATGCCATCCCTGCCAGCCAATGGAATGTTACCGCGTTTCCGCATGTCAATCGCCCCTGCCCCTGTTGCCGTTGCAACGGATCTATCTGCTCCTCAGATGGCCCCTCTCCAACTGTGCCTGGATCTAGGCATTGGGTCCCAAGGATACGGGTCGTGGGAAGCACTTGCCGAGCATGGAGACGCTCATCCCCCGGACAGCACGGACATTCCCGCGACCTCCTGCAAAGTCGGCAGCTTCACCAATGATAAAGAAAGGGGTATCTACACACTGCAATGGGAAGATCTATCTGAATTTCACGCATGGCGCCGACAGGAGGAGCTTGCTCATTCAATTGAGCTCATTGCTTCCTCAACGGTGTCTGGGGGCGTCTTTGGCTTCAGAAGCGCGTTTATGTTTGTGCGCGCCAGCTGTCCGGTGGCCCCAACAAATACAAGAAAAAATTTAATCGCTTCCGGAAGATCGGTACCAAGAAAACTGGTTGCCGTTGTCGGATAGTCATTAAGCGCTATCCTCACACGCCCACTGTCCTTGGACGCTATGTCAATGAACACGATCACGATCTCGGCTTAGGCAACATCGCTTACATGCGTCTGTCCCGTGAGGCCCGGGAAACAGTAAGGGCAATGTTAGTTCAACAGGTTGATCGGAGGGCAATTGTGCGTATAACTTTAATATTATTATTTATGTTCTGATAATCTAATTATGGAATAGGTCCGTGATGTAAAGAAGTCAGCGCCAATCGGTAGCCGGGACAGATACATCGCACTAAGCGATGTCAATCGCCTTGCCCAAGCATTAGAGCGAGAAACAAAGCAACTTCATTCCGAGGATATAGTCTCTACCAAGTTATGGGTTGAACGGTATAAATCCGAAAATATATCAATATTTTACAAGGATAAGTTGTCCTCTCCGCCGCCAGGATCAGGACTGGATCAGGGGACATTTGTGCTATGTATCCAAGCCCCTTCCAATTGGAGGCATTCCGGCGCCTTGGCAATGGATTTATTGGAATCGACGCAACACATAATATTACACAATACAAAGAAATGCTTCTATTTACGATTATGGCTAGAGACAACTGGGGACATGGTAAGCGATCTAATTATTATTTTTAGTGTGAGAAGCGCTCATATTTCAATATAGGTGTTCCGGTTGCTTGGATGCTAACGACTAATGGAACAACAAGTACAATTACATTCTTTCTAAATTGGGTGAAGGAAGCAAGTCCCATGGTCCGGCCCACTATATTCATGACAGATTGCGATCAGGCCCAGATTGCAGCAATCGATGCTGTCTATCCCGAGACCAAGACACTGCTGTGCCTTTGGCATGTGTTACGCGCAATTAGGTCCCATTTTAGAACGGAGGCATTCCCGGAACTATGGTACAAGGTTAAGGCCTTAGTAAACACCGAAAATCTAGCAGAGTTCCATAATCTCTGCAATTACATCTTTACCGATCCCTCCGTCCCCTCAAGTGTTGTTCAATATATGACTAAATGGATGAAAGTTCCTCATATGTGGTCTAAGGTGCTGCGAAAAAAGAGATCTATTTATCACGAAGGCGATACAAACATGTTGTTAGAGGGTATGTGGTCGATATCTTATCCGGAGATAAGATAACAAACTTTGATAGGTATCATCATCTATATAAGACGCATTTCCTGGATGGGAAGCGCAATCGGCGGATCGATCATGCCCTCTACGCATTAGTAAAGGACATGATATCACATTATGAAGATCGGCATGAGAGACAATCTGTTGGGCTGGATGGTCCTGACCTTCTTGGCCAGCGGCGGCGGGAAATCATGGCAAGGGCTGAGAACATTACCCGCGACTCAATCCAAGATTTCGGGGACTCAACACAATTTCACATCGCTTCCCTTTCCCGCCCCGGGGAGTATCACGTTGTAGATCTTCATCAGCGATCTTGCGATTGTGAGGATTTCCCCCGGATCCTTTTCTGCAGGCACATCGCAGCAATCTATGTGCACTTCCCCCACCTCAATCTAAAGGGCAATAGCAGTACACTAACATCTGTTCCTGATTGTGTACAACAAGCTGCCCCATCCCAACGTGCTCCAAGAGGAGCAGAGTCTTTGCAGATGCTCTCTCAGGAGATTTTCTCCTTATCTCAAAGACTCTCATCGGAATCTGCTCCGAATCCGGCAGTAATAGAAGCGTTCCGCTCTGCCAAATATAGCCTGACAGCGGCAATCGCTTCAATTGAAGGAAACAGCGCCTTACCCGAAAAGGATGTCATTGCACCCAATCAAAGGTCCTGGCCTGAAACGGCTAAACGCATGGGCGCCAAGAAGGTCCCAAGACCCCGGTGCCTTC
Organism: Russula griseocarnosa; assembly: GCA_022884055.1. Classification (NCBI taxonomy): domain Eukaryota; kingdom Fungi; phylum Basidiomycota; class Agaricomycetes; order Russulales; family Russulaceae; genus Russula; species Russula griseocarnosa. The sequence continues at coordinate 257,709 of JAGKRU010000012.1, forward strand.
CCAATGAGCACGGACTTACAGAGCGCAGCATAGGTGTTGTTAAGGGCAAACGTAAACGCCTGC